>CAIGRN010204386.1:0-15790 GCA_903798345.1 Fraxinus anomala | reverse complement strand
AGTGGAACTTGTTAGAGCCGTCCTACAGGGTGTTGAATGCTTTTTGGCTATCTATTCTACCTATCCCAAGTGCGGTTATTTCAAAGATTACCAAGTTCTGTCGTAATTTTCTTTGGGGATCCAAGAGGCCCTTAGTTGGGTGGAATGAAATATGCCTGCCAAAAGACGAGGGGGGATTAGGATTCAGAGATTTGAAATGTTGGAATTTGGCTTTACTGTCCAAAACCCTTTGGAACATCCATAACAAAAAGGACACTCTTTGGGTTAGGTGGGTCAATCAATTTTTCCTGCATGGGACTGAAATCTGGGAGTACTTGGCTAAAAAAGATGACTCTCCCTTGATTAAGAAATTATTGGATATCGCTGGGCTTATTGGTCAGCCTCAGGCCCTCAGGCTAATGGTAACGTAGGCATTAGTCTGGACACAGCTATTAGTATTCTGGAGAGTTGGGTCATTGATGGGAGATTCAGCATTGCAACTGCATATAACTTCTTCAGGCCGAAGGGACCGAAAGTTATTTGGGCTAAAACTGTTTGGAATGCTTCCATCACTCCGAAACACGCTTTTACCTTATGGCTTGGAGCTAAGGACAAATTACTCACCCAGGACAAACTCACATACTTGGAGATTGACCAAACGTGCTGTTTTTGTGATACTAACAATGAAACTGTACAACATCTTTTCTTTGCTTGTCATTTTAGTGCAGGTGTCTGGCTAAAGATTAGAGTTTGGCTTGGAATTAGGCGATCTATGTCTACATTACCAAGTGCATTGAAATGGATCAAGGAAGAGGTGCGTGGCACAACTTGGCAGAGTAAAGTGAAGCGGATTGCACTTGCTAGTACCGTTTACCATTTATGGACGGCACGGAACCGGAAGATTTTTGAGGATCTCAGGCCAAATGTCGATTCTACTGTTAGAAGAATCAAGACACACGTTTACAAAGTAATGTTCTCTTTGTATCCGCATGTTTTGATACAATACGAGACTTTGGCTATCACTGGTAACTAGATCGATTTGTTTGTATTTCTTTTTGTTGAGCCCGGGCATGTCCGGTGTATTTGTTCACTGTTGTTTTTGTTGTTTAGTACTTGTTTTATGATTCGCCCGGGAATGCCCGGAGTACTTGTATTTTGTACCTGCTTTGTGTTTTGCTCGGGTTTGCCTGGAGTACCATGTTACTTTGTGTTTTGCCCGGGTATGCCCGGAGTTTTTGTACTGCGCACTACACGTGTGATTTGCCCGGGTATGCCCGGAGTATTTGTACTACATTCTTCATTTGTGATTTGCCTGGGAATGCCCGGTGTATTTGTATATGGTCTTGATCAATATAATTCATTTTTACCGATCAAAAAAAAAAAAATTTTAATTGTTGCGATATTTACTCTTTAACACTATTGAATCATAATGATTTAATACGTGCAATTTTTATACCAACTTTATGAATTTGACAACTTTTAGAAGTATTTTTTATGGGTTTGAACAATTAAACATAATGCAACACAGATTATTCACACGCATAATTAATTACAAATAATGGGCATAAGAAGCCTCAAGTCTCAAGACTCATGGAAACTCTTATTAAATAGATCATGAAATATTCATATTGCTGATTAATTAAACTATTAAATTCCATGATTAGCTGCACACAGAACCAGAAAGGCAGGTCACGCTCACACGTGAAAGTCGCATTGTTTATAAGCTGCTGCTCCTGATATTCTCGACATCGTCACATTAATTTTGGTTATCACTAAGGTTTCAATCTTATTATACTGATAGCTGGTCCATGTGTGTTCCTAATATTCAATTATTTAAGGGGCTAGGCTCTTAATAAAACTTGAGAAACTCTAGATTGACCAAGATTTCCTTCGAGATAAAGTCAAATGAAATAAGCCAGGTTTCACAGGTAGTAATATTAATTTTTGCACTAGACTCCAGCTAGGTTTGCTTGGAAGTGTGTCTTGATTATGGTCTCCTCCTATATTTTTCATATGGGACGAGCCTGATCGATAGTTACGTATCTGTGTACATAGTAAATGTATAATGTGTTCTTCGATTAAAAGAAAAAAATAATTTCCGAAGGAGAAACTATGCTGTTACAACATCTGTATTACTTTCTGCCTAGAGTGGTTGAGTTAACAAGCTTGAAGATGAACTCTTACTTAAGAAGTTTTCAGCTAGAAATGTGAAATATCTAATTATAAGTGCCTCAACAACATGTTTGAGATTCGAAAATGGAAATTCAGTGATCGTTTCTGATTAACTTGAACGTAGAAGTTGCTGGAAATCAGAAAATAGATGTACCGAGTTATTTTGCTTGATCTCGATCCCACATTGGTGTGGTATTATTGCCTTTGATTCGTTCTTGATCCTAATTGAGTGTCCCAAGTTACCAAAAACAACTATTGGGTAAATCGTTCAAGAATGTTTGTCTTTCATTTAAGGTAAACCAGACTTCAATGTAGAAAAGAAAAGAAGAATTTCCATCATCTAACCAGAAGACATACAAGTACAATTCATTTTTGTAACATGATCGATCGAGCATGTTTTTGAAGCCAAGTCTCGACATGAAAATTCTATAATAGTAGGCAGTCGAAAAAAGGTTCAGTTACAAGAATATTAGGTAGGATTCACCCGTGAAATACTTATAAGAAAGAGGGAGGGTGTTAAAATGCTTGAAAGCCCATAAGCTAAGCTTCAACTCAGAGATGTGGGAGTCAATAGCAATATCTCATCTAGAAGTACAAGTTTTAACGGCTACTAAGTAGACGCGTTTATTTGTTTACACTTTACACTATGAGTGGTCAACACATCCCTCGAGCGTATGTGTGATTTAATTTTTTTATCAGACTTGACACGTGTGCAATTTTCATAAATAAACGATAGCTAGATTTAACTCCAAAATGTTATGGATTAATCGTTATATCATATACTATTGATCACAATATTAACATGAAATAGAGAAAATCAAAAGCACGTAAGAATGCAGATTTTAGAGTGATTCACTCTCAATGTGCTACGAGAATTCGGTGTAAAGGAGAGTACAATGCAATGTATTCAAACATTCAAAAATACGCATGTATTATATATATTTAAAAAATTCAAAATTTCTACATAGATATAAAGAAATTTCAAAATGTTGCGGGGGCGATCGCCACCCCCGCCCTCTGTGGCTCTGCCACTATTCTCTCTAATATATTTTCTTTACACCACACAAGAGGCTCATCCTAATATCCTTTGAGAAAATATTAAGACGACCTAATACATGTACGAATTGTCCAAACTCAAACCACTGTCGAAGGGAAAAGAGTACAACAAAATTAGATTTTGCAAATCCAACCAAAATGGTGTTTGCTTTGATACTACTGTTAAAAACACATTTAGTAGAACTTACAACTAAAACTGACTTTAGGGAGAAGACATGTAAAGTGCTTTTAAACCAAAAATCAAGCTTTTTAACTCGGATGTGCGTTTGGTAGTGTGATTACATTATCTACAATGGATTTATTGGGTATCTGTGTGCCTTGAGGGGTGGAGAAGATGCAACAAGAGCTAGGCTATAGCAAATTTAATTCTATAATTCTGTAATATGAAAAGTAACTAAGTGAATATAGCTTTTTGGAGGGTATCTCTTAGCAGATACTTGCACTAATCTTTCTCACTACATTAAATATTAGGTCACTCCATATTTCTTGTAGAGATGATGACTGCAAAAAATTTACATAAACAGTAAGGTGTAGTATATTTACAGTGATCATTCTTCTCTTGGGATCCATCTGCTCCACCACAAACTCTTCCTGCGCTGGTTAAGTTCATCAACACTCTCATTTATTGTCCTAATAATCTTCCTTTTGAGCCGAAGAGCCGATGCAAGGGCATTCCTCTGTGCACTTGACTTTTTCTTTGGCTGAATTTCCTGTACAGGAAGTAAAAAGAAGTCGTAAAACTTTTATCCATAAATCTTTAAAAAGTATGTTGTTTAGAATTGCTTTTAGATACTGACCCTGAGGTCCTGCAGCTGTGCTTCAGTGAAGCCTCCGTCTCGCTCCGTTCCTGATTTTGCCATGAGCTGAACAATCCATGTGGCAGCTTCACTATAGTCCTGTTGTGTAGCTCGGAAGAATTGGAACCGTAGATTCTGCATGAAGGACAAAGCCAATAGGCTTTCTCTATCAAAGTACGGATGAGCTAGAGCTCCTTTTGCACTAACTCTTTGGCGTGCTTTATACCGAACCATTGATGTTAAAAGTTCCCACCCTATTCCACCATCCAAATCTAACAATTCAAATCCTCGTCGAAGTTCTGGGCTTGCACGAGGCTCGACAGATTTTCTCCATGCAACCAAGTCATAACCACATCTCTTTAGTTGACGGTTGAATTGAATGAGAGCACTATCGCTGCGCAAAGATGGGACCGCCTGCAGACCATATCATCTCATGTATTAGGCCAATTGAACAAGAAAAATTGAGAACTTCAAACATTAAGTGCCTCTATAAAGCTGTGAACAAATCGTTGCTTTTAGGACATGCATAATTGAAAATAACAATCTCCCCCGTCTTTCTTTGGTAATAGCTGAAAAGAATTTCATTTAGGCTGGATGCATTACATGATCAACTTGCAATTAATCACTTGAGATATATATTGCAAATGATTTTCGATTTTCCTGCCTCCAGTTTGGATATGACAAGCTGATACTAAAAAGGTGGAGGGAACCAACTGAATCTTCACATATTTAGATCCTGGTTTCACTGGACCAAAAAGACAACGACAACAACAAAGACAAACTAATATAAACAAAGAAAAGAACAACTTCTTCCCCTGAATATTAGTTTACTAATTATAAGTTGCAAATGAAGCCTTACATATCAACCAAGAAAAAAAGAAATGGTTCATAATTTATTCCGTACTTACCATTTGTAGAAAAATGAGACCTGCACTGTAGATGTCAAATCTATCTGGTAGATTCAACTGTTGAAATATAGCATCAAACATGGAAAGAGACGTTAATTTCTGGCAAGTGCTGTAAAACTAGACAACATAAGGGTGGATACAAGACCTGCCACAGAACAGGGGAAAGTGCTGTTGCAACCGGGGCTGAGGGTGCGGAGGGTGTCTGTGTACTCATAATGTATTGTTCAGGTGCAGCATATCTGAAGAGGAAGAGAGAGTGTATAAAATAATTCAGTTCTAAATAAGATATAAAATTAGATTAGTAGTTTTGAGCATGTATAAGATCTTCAAATATCATATGGTCCGCTTTGATATGTAGGACTATTGATATTCCCAACTTGGTAAATTTCTTTCACAGAGAAATTCTTGAGGCTTCTGAGGAAAGGCACAATAGGTCGAAACATATGAACCCATTTCAATATTAATGGTATAAATGTTGAACGTATGATTTGGATCTAATATATATACACGCCAACCTAGACCGAGCCCAACTTTTTTGTATGTGTGTTTGTAAGAGAGAGAGGATCTGTTGCATATTATTGATGAAGAAAAGACTGAAGAAACTTGAGAGTGGAGAAGAATATGAATATGTGTAGTTAATAAGCTTATTTTCTAGGATGCCGAATCTACAGTATACATAGCGGGACTAGTTTCAAGGATCTTAAGATGCTGACTGCATAACTTGAGAAAAGCTCTTATCACTTGAGAAGTTAGTTTTACACAATATAATCATCTTTGTTCAAGCTATGTTCATTTTCTGGACATGGGATGTTTAAATTGTCCCAATAATGCTGAAAGGTTGTAAAAACATCCTAAATGCACATAACTAGAGAATTAGTCCCTCTGATTATCCAAATAGTTCAAGAACATGAAATATGTTTTTCTAAAAGTTTATATTAAGTATTAACCATATCATTAGACGTACTGGAAGTATAAGTGATTAAAGCATCCAGTAAAAAATCCTTTTGTTATTTCAGACAAAATAGAACTCGAGAAATGAATAACAAATAGACAAAAATCCACAGCTGGTAACCGTTCTATTTCTGTGTTGTCCAGTTACTAATGCCTCTTTGCAAGGGAAAAGTTACCTAGGATCCAACAGAAACTCTTTAGGAATATAATTGATGCCAACTCTCAAATCAGCAGCAGCTCCAAGATCAATGATTTTGAATGTTCGAGAACCTGCTTCAATTTTCTTGTGAATAGGTAAAATATTTTAAATCTGAAAAGGAAAAAGATTGACAGAAATAGGGATAAACTAATGACTAATGTTTAGGATTGTACAATCACCTTCAGAGAAAATAACATTCTGGGGCTTAATATCTCTATGTATAATCCCTGTTGAGTGTAGACCATCCAATGCAAATAGCAGTTGTTTCATGATCGTCTGTATGATTCTGTTTTCCCTCTCCATCCCCTTGGGCAAGTCCTGAACCTCTCCAAGTATCATTGCTTCCACCTGATACTCGAAACCATCAGGAAATTGGTGTTGGAAAAGTGAAGTTACTCCGCTTTAATTAGATTTTGAATTCTGACACTAACTCTTTATACATGATTTGGAGTAAAATTGGATGAGGTAACTTGTAAATTAAGAATTCGATCTTATTTTGAGACACTGTAATCGTCCAATCTAAGATGATTTTATTTCAACTTTGAGTTGCTTCCAAATCATAAATTTATAGTTAGACACAAATATCAAATTTCCTTCCGATTTGGTTCCATAAAGCCCATGGAACATTGAGATTTAATCATCAAATTTGAAAAACATCCTTAGTTCTCATGGATATGGAAAGTAAATAAATGTTTATTAGTACATATTTGAGAAAAACCCAGGCACATAGAGATGACCATAAATTTATTCCAAAAGTTGGAAGTCTTCTAAGGCCCTGTTTGGAAGGGTTTTTAAAAATTTAAAAAAAAAAAAAAAAAGCTTCTAAGATTAAGAACCTGCTTTTGAATATTTTGGATAATTTTTCGAAAGTATTTTGTTTGATTAGAAGAGCTTTTAGAGAAAACTAGTCTAAAGTAACTTTCTCATAAACTCTTCTACAAGAAGCATAAGCCCTGTCAAACAGGCCATTTTAAGATGGAAGATTAGAGGGATATTTTAGATATATCGTGGAAGTAAATGCAATTAGCATAAACAAGTTGGAAAAAAAATTAATAATATGTAAGCGTGTATTAATTGTATATGCTTACATTGAATGCTCTATTTAACCATGTCAAGGAATCAGCAGCTAGAGAATAACTGATATTGAAATAAAATGGTGCATGATTTGGCATCATTTTTAATACTTAGCTTCATGATTGTCAACTCCTGAGATAGACGAACATGTAGGTTTGAAATAAAAAGACAAAATCCAACAGGATAACATTTTCCCCTTTTTTTCTCAGGTATCAATCCTCTCATCAAGGAACTAATTTTCACATTAGGAAAGAAAAAAGAAATGCGTTAATTCTAAAAATCAAGGTAAAGAAAGTGCTATTTCTTTATCTTTTCCGCTGCTCTCTTCATGTTGGCTCTGGTAGAATCTTACAGACTCCACTTAAGAAATTGAGATAAGGAAACTTTCCTCTCTATTTTAATCCAGTACTGCTAAAGTGTGGTGATCGTTGAGTCTCTAGTCAGCATTACCCTCAGTGAGTTCCTAGAGACATCTGCTAAGTCATCACTTCTTCACTGATCATATATTCATGAGAAAGGGACAACAATATCTATTATTTATATCAAACAGTTACCAATGTTCAATCCGTACGTCTACAACACTATCCTTTATTCTAGTTTCATCGCAGTTTCTCTCACGTAGCTACCATCACGTTATAAACTATTTAGTACAGAGGTAATCTTCCAATAATTCTAGAAACATCTGTCTACTGATCTTCTCATTCTGACATATATTCAGCCAATTGAATTTCCATTTTGCATTTGTACCATCAAAAACGCTTTCACAGAATACATCCCATTGTATGTGTACCCCTCTTACATGCATCAACAGAAAATTTCAGCTCGTGAACAAGGTAATTAATACACATTAGATCACTTCTGTAAATATATTTAATCAATGAACTACCAAAGAACAGTTATAGGTAGTGGTGCAAATTGGTTAGATCACACGCAAAAGTTATTTGACCATTTCATCACTTTAAAAACAAGAAGTTCAATCTTGAACTCATCAAAAACAGTGTTGACTTAAGTCGATAGGAAGGATGGCAGTACACATAAAACTTGGAAAAATATGAAATCTCATTTTCGAGCTCTATATCCGATGAAAAGAACTTCTAAACATCCAGGATGACGGTGGTGAGTTCTATCCAAAAATTTAGTAATATCACTGGTTTAAGAAAGTGCCTACATTGTAAGGAAATTCTTTACTCTGCAACAAATCAGCGAGTGTGGCTTCCCCTTCATACCGCCATATCAGCCAATACTCAGCCCCCTTCTTCGAAGAGGTCTGGAAGATTTTGCAAGTGTCAAATTAATAAGTGTAGAAATTATAAAAAATATTCTCTTATAGCTTTATAATAGGATAGTTGGAAAAATAGAGCAACACCTCAAGAAAGCCATATAGAAAATCAGCACAGCTATTTGCACAAGCCCTTCGCACACGCTCATTCATCCATACCTCAACTGCTCCATATTCAGTTGCCCTTTTCAAGACTACGTCACCATCCTTCGGAAAATACCAGAAACTATTAGTACTGAGAAATGGCAAATTCCTCAACCAAAATTTAAGGCACGAGCCCTTGTAACTACACATGAATTTTAAATGCTCATAAATTATCTGCCTGCATGATGAAAATGAGAATAACTGATTAATGAAAAGATTAATTCTTGCAATGTAACATTCTCAAATTCAAAGCACCAAATTCAACCTTCTCATAAGTTTAAGCACCATAGTCAGTTCAATAAGCTCAACAACGATGATTTGATAAATTGAATACTTTCAGTTCTTTGAGAAATTTTGTCAAACACTTACCTTAGAGGGCTTTTTAGCCAAGGAAGCCCTATAAACCACACCAAAAGATCCCTCTCCCAATTTCTTCCCCAACACAAGGTCATCCTGTTATCAAACCTCAAATTAAAGACTCATTCATTCATTAATCGTTCATCATAAACTTTTGAAAAAAAAAAAGGCAAAATCCACAAACCTTCTTATAAGTGGGTCGAAAGAGTCTCTCCACGAACGCAAGTACAAACATATCAAAGAACCCAGGTGCTACACCAGGTGTAGCCCATAGATATGAAAGAGTGCCCAGTGCTAAAATCACACCAGGGACAGTAACAGTGATCCCATTTGATCGTGGCAGTGTGCTTCTATAAATTATATCACCACACTCCATAACTGTGCAGGGAAGTCCCACCCCAACACCCAGAAAAAGATCATGAACGAAATTGAATATTTCACCTCCCGAGGCGAAAACTACAAGACTCTTAGACCTCGAAGTGGAGAATTTTCTTTGTCCACTTGATTCAGAAATGGTTTTAAGATTAAGCTTATTTCCAAGAAACGAAGAGTGTGGTTTGAAGCAGAGGGCATGGAGTTTTATCCCTCCCAGTCCAACCCCTGCACCAGTGACAACAGTAGCCATTGGAGATTATGAATCAATAGTTTGCTCTAAAATTAGTATGGAACAAAAGGAAAATCATCAGAAAGTTTTCTTCATTTTTTCTGTTTGTTTGATTAGTTTTATTGATATTTTTGGTTTTCTAATTTTTTCATGACTGTTATTTCAGGTATTTTTTGTGGAGGGAATGGCTTGAGGGAATGGGAATGTAATATAGGCCACATGTGACACGTTGGCGTAGTTTGTTGGGCCGGGGTATGAATAAGACGGGCTTCGTAATTTTATATTTATCATGGACCATAGCAAAAGATATCTCGAGGAAATTAGGCCAATTTTTTAAACTGTGTCAAAAAGATGAAATTTCAGGCATTCTCAACATAACTTTAAAAATGATAGTTATATTATCACCACGATTTTTTTAATCACCACTTTTTAGCATGAAATATTGTTCATCGAGGGGAGTTCTTGGAACCAATTTTCATGTTATTTGTTCAGATCCCTGTAAGTATTTTTTTTCAGTCTAGAAAAATTCTTGCAGTTGCAAACGTCAAGATATCTCTTCGTTTTTAGGATACCATTTTCATCGCTATATTTGAGATAAGCTCACAACAAGGGTGAGGTCTCTCATAGGTGAAAAGACCTGGCATAGGTACAAAACAAGAAAGGGAGATTGGTGGAAGGTGAAGACAAGAATTTTTTTCTCCAATTTGCTATTGTGGGATCGAAGTTATAATCGTGAAGTAGCTTGAAGATCAATATTAGAGGTTTTGATTCCATTCCATAATTAGATCTAAACTTTACACAAGGTAAGCACATATTACATTGTATACAAATTTATAGCCTTTTTTATCCTTGTGCAAAGACCCAATATGCTCACGTTGAAATGGCTTCCGACTTGAGTGGGATTGCATCGTAGGGACTCGTCGTCCCAAGATTTTTTAGTCTGTGTAACTCATTCACAACATCTCATTAACATTGCAGTTGTTGCCAGTGGGATGGGGGAATCAGATACCATCACTTTGTTAGTTAATCAGAGTATCTTTTGGAGCCAATAAATCCAAGAAAATATATACAACATTCTCCATGAGCAAAAGTCATTTCTTTTATATAAAGACTGCAAGACAATGGCCATATCGTACCTTCTGATTGGTTTATGCTAAGAATAATGCTCCTTGGATGGGGGCAATGACATGGATGGAAGAGACATCGTGGTGTGACAGATAGTTATTTGAGTATTGTGTTTTTTTTTTCAAACTGTCCAATCATGTATTGACGCGTGTCTTATCTGTCATTGAGCATGTAATTGTAACATAACTCTTATGCTAAAGAGTAAACATCGCTGTACGTAATCACATCACACTTTGCCAAAATTTAGATAATTCCTCTATTCCAATCCTTCTCACAAAGCACACAGAAGTATGCATGGAGAGGTCCGCACTTATTTGCAAACTTTGTGTTTTAGCAATTGGAGAGAGCATCTACCTTCACCAACCATTTAGTCCCCATTTCATATAGATAGAAATCAAACTTTTAGTAAATTTTAATAAAAATTGATGAAATCTTCGAGTATCGTGAAATGTGTGGTTAAAATTCTTTATTGATTTAAAATTTTAATCAATTTTATTAATTGAACCAAACAGGAGCTTAGTAAATACTACCTACTACTATATATTTCACATTATTAAAAGACACGACTCAATAACTTCGTCTTTATATGAAAGATGCAACACAAAGTAAATTGTAGGGTTGGACCTCAACCTATTTTCCTACAAGGAAGTTGTTCTTCAACATTGAAGAAGAGTTAATTAAACGTTGACTTTTATTTATCGTTGCAAAATCATATCTTTAAAATTGTCATTTGACCCTCGTAGTAACAACTAATAATCGTCAATTCGAATGTTTGAGCAATTAATCCAAATCTTAAAGTAAAATCTAGTTTCATTAAATAGAATATATAAAGGTCACCTAACAATTTGAACAACCTTTGTCCTTGAAAACCAATTGTACATTTATAATTAAAAATTGAGGATCATGTTGCTACTCTAACAATATCTTGAGGATCAATAAATAAAGTTTTCCCTATTAGAATCTTGCAACCATCTATTTCTAAAAAAAAAAAATGTAAAAAATAATAATTAAATATTGGTATTCACTTGTTCAACAAAATTTGTACAAGTATTAACAAAGAACTGCCTTCAGTAGGCAACAACACGAGAATCTTTACAAATCCAACCACTTCCACCAAATCTAGATTACTACACAAGCCACCAAAATCCACCACCTCTCACGGCGTCCCACCACCAGCACCCTCCACCCCAAAAACCAAATCCTGTTCAGACAGCAAAAGTGACATTTAAGCCCGACTGTTATACTCACGTCATGATATTCATCCACAAAATTTGTCCTTATTCGTCCTTTCACTTCACAACTGTCTCCAACTCACCTCTCAATTATTCCTCCAAGGGCTATGATCACCTGTAATGCATTCAACTATCAGAAAACAAGTATTCATGCCGGAACAAATCATACGGCGCCCAAAGATTATCCAAAGTGCAAGCCCTCTTGGCATCCAATCTCAACCATGGCTTCCCTTTTCCACTCCAGTGGAGTAAACTCACCGGACCCGGATGCAGATCCCGGCACAAACCTTCAAGATTATCGCCGCCGAGTCCATGTTGATTCCACCGGTGCTCTACTCCTTCAACATTACCGGCGAAAACAAGTAAAAATGGAGGCAATGAACCCAATTCGTAGATTCTGTACCTCTTTTGGATTCTCATCCAGTACTCGAGTTTTTCTGTGTACCCGTGATTTCTCCATTTTCTCAAATCAATTACCATCACTCCAGTGTTAAAATAACATGGTTTACGGCCTTTGAGTACGGTGGAAAATGCTGGGCTTGTCCAGAATCTTGAAGTGAAGTAATGACTGAAATTAGCATGGCAGTATTCGGGGGCACCTAGGACGTGAGAGTTAAGGTTGATTTGCCATAGTTTTGCAATATCGTCGATGACTATGAGGTCGGAGTCTAGGTAAATAATGCGGGTGACGGCGGGGGGAAGGAGGTCAGCCAAGTAGATGCGGGCGTAATTGAGGGGCTGATCGAGGGCGCGGCGGATGGAAAAGGAGATGAGGTGGTTGACTATGGTGGGGTTGAAGGGGTAGAGGTAGAAATTGAGGTAAGGGAATGTGGCTGTGATGGTGCGGCGGATGTGTTGGTGGTGGTGCGGTGTAGCAAGGAAGTGGAAGACGGAGTTTTCAGGGCAGGTGGAATGCTGTATCACCGACAAAATGCCGGCGATTGAGCCTCGGAGGTAGGGGGAGGAGTAGTCGAGGGTCATGGCTATGTGAATGGTGGAGTTGTCATGAACGCTGTCGGTGGTTGACCATTGGGATTTTGCGCATTCTTTGCCGTTGCGGAATGCAGGGGCTTCCCGGAATTGTGGGGTTTTAGAGGCGGAATTTGGCGCAAAGAGGAGGAGGAGAGTTATTCCGGCGGTAGCGAGGATGAGAAGATTAGGTGACATGGTGGCCGGTTTTGGGGGGCGAAAAGATTTACTAGTCCTCTCTTTGGGCAGTATTTTATGGTCTTATATGACATATGATATAGAATTATCCATCTTGCTATACATACATTCTAGTTGATATTCTATTTTATATTATACTATTTGACACACAATTTTATCATTAATTTTTTTAATATTTAAAATAATTAATGATTTCGATTTTATCACATCCAAAGTGTAGGAAAATAATGTACAATTAGAACACAATAGAAGGTGCGGAGTTTGCGGACTGTGATTGTGGTAACTCGGTGTAAAATGACATTGAAGCCCAACTAGACAACAAATTTCTTACCACTTTAGACAAACAATTTCAAAAGTGTGAAATAGTTCATATATCTTACCACTTTAGACAAACAACTTCAAAAGTGTGAAATAGTTCATATATATATATATATAGAAAATTTAGTTAGAAATGATTTTAACACGACGATTGTAGATGTATATATACACTTTTGGTTACGTATAATCTTTCATAGATCGTAAGTTTATATTTTTCGATTATGATATATAATTAGTCAATATTTCAAAAAAGCATATACTCGTGATAAAGTTATTAACTTCATAAATTTTACCATCTAGTAACATAAGATCTTTTTAACTTTTTATTTAAGTAATCACGTATTACAAAATGTGTTTTTTAAGAAACAACGTTCACACTTGTATCGTTGTTATGACAAGGAGTACTTGACACACAATATCCCTATTTTTCAATATTATTGTGTAAAACGTTCATACCTTTTTTCACTCTTAATTACACATTTAATTGCTCAAAACTTCATTCCATCCGTCTTCATCCAATTTCTCCATTAAGCGATTAAGTAGTCAATTTTTTTTTTTTCAAAATGAAAAGATATTATCATCTTAAAACATTTTATTCCCTTTCTCGTCCTTAAAAGAAAATAAAAGATATGGACATTTTCCATAATAATAATGAAATATATAGATTTTATATATTAATTACCCTTATTAGATGTGTAGTTAAAATTATTTATAATATTTATTTTTGTCAACTTAGTCCTTGTTTGTCTATCATTAAAATAGAAAAATAAGTTTTGAAATAACGATTTTTTAAAGAATACGTGATTAAAAAAGAGGAAAAATTGAATTTACGTGCAAAATATTTTATTATGAGAATATGTGATTGAAAAATGAGTTTGATATAAAAATCTAAAATAATGATAGATAAATATGGGCTTATTTATGATGATATATTTTATATGTTCAACATTTTACATGTTCGACGTTCAAGGAACTAGTATAATCATTAAGCTATATGTATATACGATTGGTACACATTTGTTGACAGATGATGAGGTGACATACATTTTATCCCTTGATTTGAAGAAAAGTAAATTCAAATCAAGGGCCAAAAGGTATGCTATTTCATCATCTATCAAATTTTTCGTCGAAACAAATTGTATAGATAGCGTAGCTGTTAGTAAAATATTTTTCTTATATTTTGTTAATTACTAATGTTCAAATATGTTTCTTATATTTTGTTAATTACTAATATTGCTCTTGGGTAGGTTTGGTATTACATTCTGTTTAGAGTGAGACCAGATCTTTCAGTTGAGTATGGAGAAGCCAGGCTGGAAAGCCGCGTCCTTAGTCTGTGATTCCTTAGTGACGAGAAGAAATCTTGTGACATTAGTTGCACGGACAGTTTGTGCAACCGTACGTTGTTGACCCTAGACATCTAATCAGCGGTCAATATTCATCCGAACTACTGCAATTGACGGCCCAGATATTTCAGTACCACTAACAGCGGCTTAATTATGCTCCCGTTTAACACCCATTTTGTTTGAAAAATAATTTTTAAAATAGTGATTAATGAAAAATTGTATGATTAAAAAGTAAGGAGGATTTTTGAATTTATATATAATATTATTTTATTGATAAAATATGGTTAAAATGAAGAAAAAAAAGTATCAAACATGGGCTAAGGTAATCTTTTGTAATTAAGAAAATTCAAAATTGCAATGGTATTACGACATGGAGAGGAAAAAGTTGGATCGATAATGCTAAATGTACATTATTTGGTTAACATTATCTTTTATATTGCCTTCATTTTTTGAAAATTGTGGACGAAAAAACTGTTTTTGTTTTTAAACTATTCAATGATATTTTGCCACGTAATACAATGTAAATGAAGATTTAAAAAAGAAGAATTGTATATAACACCAGTATATGTGAGAATATGTGATATGCTAAATTAAAGGCGAAATTATGTTATTTATTTAATGGAACTTGTAATTAAATGGCATTAGTACGTCATTTAAACTGATGTTAAAAACTAATGATGTTAAATAGTATTACTTTTTAAAAAATAATGTACACATAGTATGATTGAAGTTGGATTGAACAAATTTTTTTTCAAATCCCAATACTCGAGAGTGCGGGTTGGGGGTGCATAGTAAATGGAAAAAAAATATCGCTCAACAGTTTTATTTCGGTCTCGTTTGGCATAATTTTAATTTTTGCTTTTCCTATATAAATAAAAGAGTTACTTAGTGGTTACTGTCCATAAGTCAAGTTGAGCCGAATTGAGCCAAATGGCTTTATGGCTCGGCTCGGCTAAGTCATTTTGGGTTTTTTTGTCCGAGCCATATGGCTCGGCTAGGCTAAGTCGTCTTTTTTTTTTTATTATTATTTACGTTTGATTAGTTTTGATTACTGTTTACAAGTCAAATGGCATGACGGCTCGACT
>CAIGRN010204383.1:0-10385 GCA_903798345.1 Fraxinus anomala | reverse complement strand
AGACCAAATGCACTATAATGGTAACCTACAAAAGGAGTACCGATCCTTAAGTGACTTACAACAAGGAGCACTTATCCTTAGGTGACTTACAACAAGGAGCACCTATCCTTAAGTGACTTACAACAAGGAATACTTATCCTTAGGTGACTTACAACAAGGAGCACATATCTTTAACAACAATCGAGTTTTCACAAGACTCTCGAAATCACCAAAATAGAAATGATAATTTTACAATTTGGAAGAACTCTCTTAACAAATGATATNACAATCGAGTTTTCACAAGACTCTCGAAATCACCAAAATAGAAATGATAATTTTACAATTTGGAAGAACTCTCTTAACAAATGATATAATTAAGTTAAGTATTAGAGAGTTAGAATAATTCTTCAATAGATAGTAAATAGTAAATCTCAAGTGTTAATGTTGTAAACTTTGATGAATGATGGATAATGAAATAGTTTGTATCTTTGTATCAAAGTTTTCAACCAATGATCTCTCTTAACAAATAATATAATTTAAGTGTGAAAAGAGATTTACACTTCAATATAAGTGTTGGCAAATAAATTTTTTATCAAGAATTGAAAGTAGATGAAATTGAAAAGTTTTCTTGCAAGATAAAATCCTTGATGAAATAGATGTAACTAATTTTAATCAATCAATAGATTCTTTGTAATAAATGAAATATAATGTATATAAAAGTAAGCTCAATGATTTTCAATAAATAAACTCTCTTAATTGCTTTTGGGAGTTGTTGAAATTGAATGCAAAAGAGATGGCTATTTATAGATCAAAAGGTTGAGAGTCAGTTACTTTCGATTGAGCAATTTCAATCGATCGAAGTGTGAATATAGCCGTTGGAAAAATCAAACCGTTGGAGTTTCGACTGACACTTCGGTCGAGCAGATCGGTGGACCGGTCTATACTTCTGTCGACCAAAGTATTCAATCTGATATGGTGCAAATCCGGTGAGTAGTGTAAAATCCGGTAAAAAGCTTGCAAATCTGGTATTCAGACTTTCGGTCGACCGAATGTAAATACGGTAAATATTCAAAACTGGTAAGTACTGTAAATACGGTAAGCAATGGGATTTCGGTCGACCGATATATACTTCGATTGACCGAAATATGAAAATTTTGGAATTTAATTTTTATGTTAAAATATTTATTTTTCCAAAATCTATTTCATATAATGAGTCAAAAACATTTTTATGCAAGTTATGATTTATGAAAAATAATTTGCGCTTTATGTACTTTCTTAATCGATGAGTTTATTACCTCTACATATAGATTGAGTTTCGATAAACAACTTCTAAAATTTAATATTCAAAGTTCTTGATCTCTTCGAGTCTCTTTTGTTTGTTTGTTTCTCAACAGATGAGGATTTGTGCCTTTGAGTACTTAAGAAGATTTGTTCATGAAAAGCTCAAGAAACGAAATTTGTTAGAAATGTAAGTGCATTGTTTGTTATAATCAAAACAAGTGGAGCTATATTAAATCATAGGTCAACAGAGAGTCCACGTGGTTAATTATCTAAGTCAATGGTTAATCTCTAACCTTTGGTATTGGAATTGGTCATTTGATTTGAGATCATCATGGTATCTTATATGAGGACAGTCATATTTTGGTGATGTCCAAATGTTGCTCTGTCCATAGTCGCTAATGCGGCATCATTCGGGTATGTCAACAATCATATAAAAGTTATGAATAATCAATAGAGGATTCGTCACTCTTAAATAGTAAGAGAATATGATTTACATTTTATTCAGTTAAGTTGATGACGAATTGGTCAAAGTGTATTCATAAGTCGAAAAAGAGTTGTAAACTTACATTGACTTAATAGTGGGGTGAAAGATATGATTGATAATTGAGATTGACACATATCCATATCTCGTAATTGATCGGATCATATTGACGAAATGATTATAGTTTTTGTAAACGAATAAGTTTGGTTTTGTTATACCATATGACATTTCTCGTCACATATATTACCGAGACACATTACTAAAAGTAAATTTGGAATGACGAATATGAATTGTTGATAAATTAAAAATGGATATTTTAATTTATCAATTTTAATTTCTCGATTTTGATTAGATCAAAATAATAATTTACTTCGTTAGGTATCGTGATCAGGAATCTAATGGGTCACACACAAAAGAAGAACTAGAAGAATGATATTCACCAATTAATTAATTAATTAACATGTGTGAGACAATTAATTAATTGAGTTGTTTTGTAATGGGCCCGAATTAATTCATGGACCAAATTTAATTAATTGAATTAATTAAATATTGGATCAAATTAAGTTTAAGAGATGGGACAAGCCACTTGGATTTATATTAATAAGTTATTAAGATTTTAAAATAACAGAATATGATTCATCATCTGCTAACACAAGAAAAGAGAAATCATAATTCTCTTATTCTTGTTCCATACATATATTTTCATTGGAGGCTCAACAATTGAATAGTTGTGGATTATAGATCGTGATTATTCGTGTTCAAGATAAGTAAATGAGTTTGCAAAATTATAAAACAATTATAATTCATATCACAATTTCTATCTAAACACAAAGCAAAATCTTGGTGGGAATTGGTTTTTTTTTTTTTTTTTCAACACGTACTTTGTTCTAGCATGATAGACAGGGTTGAGGCAAGTAGTCTAAAACCAACATTGTCGCGCCAAAGTTGATAGGTCCTCAATAGGAAATCCCATTTCATTCGAAATTGATCTAAAGACAGCCAAATCCAGTAGTAGACTGTGCCAATGCTCTCATTCAGAGATTTTGTACTATAGCATGCTACTAATTTTTTGTTTTTCCGGAGCTCCAAGCAACAAAATTTCCTCCAATACAAATGGTTAGACTTTTTACAATCCATGAAACTGGCCCAGTACATCACCATATTCTCAAAGTTAACTAAGTTGTTTAGAAGAAATACAAACCATGTCCTTAGAGAACTTAAGATATCTTAAAAATCTTTGCGAACTTTTCAATGAGTGTGTCAGAGAGTGAATATATTAGCTTAACTTAGTCAGAGAAGGATATATCAAGCTTGCATAGGGGCAATATAACAAGCTCCTATACCTTCATGTTTATGATGACATCCTCAAAAGGTTCGCGTATAGTTAGACTCAATCCTGTACCTTGACTTATAAATATAAAACTAGTCAGGAACCGATTATTCCAGTTAAACTGTCCAATCCAATCCTAGTCTCCCAGATCGTATATATTTTTCATCGGACCAGATTAGACCGTTAGCCTATTCATTCTGGTTCAAACGAAACCGTTATTCGGGGAAAAGATTAAAAAATATATGAATCTTCTACATTTTAGTGATTCGAGGTAAAAAAATGAAGTTCAACTTTCAAGGATTTCCAATGCACAAGTCATTGACATTTTTATTTTAATAAGGCCATGCTTATGTCTCTGGGCATAGATCTTCGGGACTGTTCCGGACTCCAATGAAGCTGGGTGACCCGTGGCTTGACTAGGTTCCCGGTTCGATTTTTTGCCAGGCTTACCACGTTCGGGTGGGTCCACCCAATTTAAACCTCTACCTTAGCTAATACGAGTTGGAAAACTTTTTGCCTGTACTAAATAAGTTTGTTTCAAGAAGTTAGTTGTGTAACTATTTCAGCAGAATTCTAGTGTTACTCTTCGTGACTTCAAAACCAAAGAAGTATTGAAATGTGTCAGAATGTTGTGAGGTGGATCAATTTAATCCACTTGGCAAATGAGTATTTGTCTTGAGTACTTTGAAAGGACTGTCCTAGTTGATGTGCATTATGGACCATAGATTAAATCCAATGATTCATTGGATTTAATCTTGTGGTCAATTACATATTCTAGTCATGTATATTTCATAGTACAATATATTAGTTTGAATTTTGAATTCAAATGGATATTTGGCTCTATAATACACAAGACTTCTTCACCTTTTCATTTTGGACTTGGCCTAACAAAAGAGAGAAAGTATAGAGAGGTAACAAAGTGGGAGAAGTTCATATCTCCGGCGAAATTCTTGGTGACTCGGCGGAATTATTTCTCGGTATATCCATTTCGATTCCCGTGGACGACGGTGTATGATCCGGTGTGGCAAAAATCTGAGCTCAACGTCATAACTCCATTAGTAGTGTTGAAGAAGCTTTGAGTCTTTTTGGTTCAATTTTACACTTTGAGAGTTTATACTTTCCGCATTGTAGTTGTAATAATCATTTGTTCAATACATTGTAAACTTTACAAATGGTATCAGAGCTTAGGCTAGTGGTAAGTGTTAAAACAACCTGAAAATCGGATTGGAAGTTAAAGGGATTCGAGTTTGGCCGAAAACTAGTAAACCCAAATCTTTAAAACCATTTTTCTAAAGCTCTTGATGACGCGGAAAAATATCATGATGCATTAAAAGCTAAACCAGATGATATTATTGAGATGAATGAAATTGCACATAGTTTGATTATATTGCATTTATTTGATGATGTGTTAGGACAAATTGAACAACATAAGATTGCCAAAGAGTTGTGGGAAGGACTTGACAAGCTATTTTTGGAAAAATCTCTTCCAAACAAAATACATTTGCTTCAACTACTTTTCAGTTTTAAGCTCGACTCGGGAAAGGATCTTGAATCCAATTTGGGTGACTTTAACAGACTCGTCAAGTGTTTGGCCCACAATGATAAAAAAAATTGATGGTGAGTATTTAGCTGTTATACTTTTAAATGCTACACCCGAATCCTATAGAGATGTTAGGAATGCTAACCCAAGATATTGTGACTGATGCTTTGAGGGCTAGGGAGCTAGAGCTTAAGAAATAGTCGAGGGGTAGCTCGAAAGAAGAGAGTTTGTTTGTTAGAGGAAGGAATGAGGGAGAACTATTTTCAAAGTAAGAAGGGCAAAGGGAAATCAAAGGGTAGGTCTAAGTCTAGAGATAAGAATGGTAAAAAAATGATTTCATTGTGGTAATTTAGGGTTTCTCAAGAGAGACTGTAATGACCTTAAGAAGAAACAAAGATCGCAGCAGAGTGATGATCAGAACTTAGTTGTTGTAAGTGATTCCCTTGATTGTCTACATGTTATGACCGTGTCAGGAGATTTCAACATTGATGTAGATCATGCCCGTGATAACATACATGTCATGAATTTTTCTAATGTTGATTTTGACACCGGGTGAATTTTAGACTCAGGTGCTACTGTTCATATGTCCTGTTAAGTCTTGGTTCTAAAACTACAGAGATGTAAATCCTAGAAAAGTATACCTGGGGAATGATCGTACACACAATGTGGAGGGAGTAGGTGATATTGCTATTAGGATGCATGATGGCATTATTAGACCCCTTAGAGGTGTTAGATATGTCATGGGCCTAGCAAGGAATCTCATTTCCTTAGGCACTCTAGAAGAAGTTATGAGTTCATATCTCATGTTGGTACTTTATAGATTTGTAAAGGGTCTCTAGTGGTTATGAAAGGTCACAAGAGGAATAGGCTATATGTCCTTCAAGGTGAAGCCTTAGGCAACAAAGAGTTGGCATTATCTTCCGTCTATGAAGATAGATCAAATCTTGGTACAAATCCACATTGGGAGCAAGGGGTTGAAATATCTTATTGACCAGAATTTACTTGGTAAGGATAGTGTTACACCTTTAAGTTTTTGCGAGACATGTGTTCTAGGAAAGTCACACAGGGTTAGCTTTGGGATAGGTAAACATAGCACTAAGAGACCATTGGATTACATTCATGCAGATTTGTGGGGTCCAGAAAAAATCCCACACATGGGGGGAAATAGATTTTTTCTGTCCATTGTTGATGACCATTCGAGGAAAGTTTGGGTGTATATCCTTAAATTTAAATCTGAAACATTTAGTAAGTTTAAGTTCTGGCTTGCCATAGTTGAAAATCAGATGGGAAAGGGTGTGAAAACTCTTAGGACAGACAATGGCTGTCAAGATACCTAACTGGAACTTTAAAAAGAGGGTTAGTTTTAAAAAAGGGAAGTGATAAGTTAGAGCTGATAAGTTAGAGCTAAAAGGCTATGCAGATTCTAACTTTGCTGGGGATAAAGATCAGATGAAATCTACCACTTCATACTTATTCACTTTATGTGAGAATTGTATCACTTGGAAATCACAGTTGCAATCTATAGTTACACTCTCCAGCAGAGAAGCAAAATATGTTGCATTAACTGAAGTTGTAAAAGAATGCAAGTGGCTGAAAGGCCTTCTATGTGAATTAAACTTCTTGAATGATAATGCTATGATTTATACTGATAGTCAAAGTTCATTGATGTTGTGTAAAAATCCTGTTTATCATGAACGTTCTAAGAATATTGAGGTGAAGTATCACTTCATTAGGGACAAGTTAGCTTTTGGTGATTTTATTTTGCTTAAAATTGCAATTGATAACCCTGCAGATGTTGGAACAAAAGTACTTGGATATTTGGCTCTATAATACACAACACTTCTTCACCTTTTCATTTTGGACTTGGCATAACAAAAGAGTAACCAAGTGGGAGAAGTTCTTATCTCCGGCAAAATTCTTGATGGCTTCCGGCGAATTTATTTCTCGGTATATCCATTGTCATTCCCATGGACGATCGTACATGATCCGGTGTGGCAACAATCTGAGCTCAACATCATAGACACTCCATTAGTAGTGTTGAAGAAGCTTTGAGTTTTTTTTTGTTCGATTTTACACTTTGAGAGTTTATATTTTCCACATTGTAGTTGTAATAATCATTTGTTCATTACATTGTAAACTCTACAAATGTTGATGATTTCCTGAACCATAGGACACCAACCTGTATTTTAGGATTAAGCTCAACTGTAAATATATCAAAATTATAGTCCAGCCAGTTAACTTTAGGTTAATCCCTTGATTGAAGGAATTGGCAGAATCTTTAGTTCTTTTCCAAATTAGGTGACGTGTGCTGTATCTATATTCATTCTGTTTTGATAATAAGAATTATCAATTATCTCATTTCACCACAAAGAGAATAATAAATAGATTTCAAGGTGAAGGACTATTTAAGCATGTCTATAGTGTTTTCCAGCTTGCTCGATCATTTTCAGTTAGAAAGATGTCATCGATATAAAACAATAAATGGATAGTTTGATCATATCTGAATATAAATAGTGAGTTTACAGATTTAGAGTTATTGAAACTAAGTTCTATCAATGTCCATCTGAGGGTGTCAAACCAAGATCTTGGACCTTGTTTAAGCCCATGGGATGCCTTTTTAAGTTCGCAAAAGCATTGGGTGTGAATTCTCGTATTAATCTCGCACAAATTTTTTTGAAGAATATACAACATATCTATACAAGGAATAAAGAAAGAATATCTAATATTCCTCTAACAGACATAATAGTGACTTATAAGGGAGACTTGTCGAAATATTTCAATAAAAGTGATTACGCGGTGAGAGAGAGAGAGCACTTATATTTCAATAAATATTGCTCCTTCAGTAAAAATTACACAGTGATTACGCTAGAGCTGAAAGTGACACTTAATTTCTCTATTATATCCAAGAAGATTTACTACCCCCAGGTTCATGTGCCACAACAGATTTTGTAAAAGCCGTTCCAGGCATCCGTTTGGCCCCTTTCTGCATAAATCAAATCAATACTTAAGTTCAACTCAAATGTGTACTACTACTAAATCATAACTCAAGAAATTAGCTATAATTGTAGTCTTATTTAATTCATATCATGATTAAACAACTTAATACCATAAATAAGCCTGCAAGACCAAGTGGTAGTAAGTATCAACCACAATTGGCTCATTGGATTGAATATATAAGACTTATGTTGATGTTGTTTGAACATAACATAACACGTGGTGATATTAACACAAGAAAGGATGATATGAATGCATACAAAATCATTGACTCAGAATGACTACTGTAGCAAAAAATTGAAGTGGGACCCAAGAGTGAAACATAGTAGATGAAATATTAAATGCTTACATAATGATGCAAACCTTCAATAATAAATATCACATGCAAATGTTAACTGAAGGATAGCTATTGAATCCTCAAGTCTATTGTTTATTATGTCGAGGAAAAAAATGCATCGTTGTATCTCATTTACACTAACAATAACTTCATCAAGCAGCTCGTAAACAAGCACAAAATATTTACGTAATGACTCTTCACTAAGAACACCAAGGTAATCTTTAATGACACATGCAATCCTCTGTAGAAACTCCTGACAAGGGAAGGTGACAGATTGTTCCTTGAGTAGGAGGCCGACCACCTTCACATGAAAGTAGTTTACACCATACAGATTCTGTTGATGAAGAGATGTGACAAATTAGTATCAAATTCATTTAAATGCATTGGTGATCTAACAAGCAACAACAGAGACTTCAGGGAATAAGTGATGGGCTTACATATTAATAGTAAACCGTTTACTCTTGCAGCAAAAAGCACACATTTCATGTTTTTGAATATCAGGTATCATATGAATTAGCAAAAACAAACAGTTACATTCGAACTTCAGCGCCATGGTACCCCGACCTCTTAGACCATCTGATTAATCATTTGGGATCTAATTAAGTCCTATCTGGTGCAGATTATTTTGAGCTGGTAACTGATTTTGGATTAAATAAACTAGATTTTCTGATAATTTATTGTAAGGTTTTCTAATGATTTGGGCTATAATTCAAAGATGATTGTTTCAGAATAAGATACTGCGGCCAAAACTTTTACTGTAGTATGTTCATTACCACATTTGGCGCAAAACATGGCATTCCAAAATCAGATTATAACAATTTGTCAAATGGTAACAGACTATTCCAACAATCAATTTTCTTATAAATAATTCAATGGCATAATATAATACTCTTATGTTGAGCCAAAGAAGGCCCCTAACTACGGAAAATCCATTTAGTAATCATATAAAATCATAGCAATGTAATTTTATTTTATTATTATTTTTTTTTTTTACCAATTGATAGCCATCAAAGGAGTGTTCCATTTTGTTCGTACTGCAAAAATGTTGACTTATCCATTGATACTCTAAAAGGAAATGTAAAATTACCAGTATAATTATGACTAGATACTTCGATTCGACAAAATACCTACAAAAGACAGGAGGTGCTTCCTCTTTGTCGTCTTCTTTCCAGAATTTTACTTTACGGAAGAACATCTCAGTGTTGCCTTTCTGCACATCACCTCTGTCAGCATAATTGCAATTATTTAATCAGAAAAAAGTTCAAGCTTGAGAATATATATTAAGGGTTAAATTTACAAAAAGGAAAGATGTTTTTTAAAATGTAGAACTGGACAATGGTTAAAGTCAGGCAGAGTTGAACATTTTCAGAGCAATTTTCAGTTTTCAAGGGAATTTCATGAATTGTGGAGGACAACTTAAAAACGAAGGTCGCAAAATAGATCTTGAAGTGAAAAAAGAATAATGGTGACATGTAGATTAATGTTCTTTATCAAGATAGTTCAAGTGTAACTACACCAAAAAAAATCCCTTTCCCTTTGAAATCAAAGCTTATTGACGTCAGTCTTATCTAACATAATCAAGAACAAATACTTCGTCACCTTTTTTAGTTGCTTGAAGTTGAAGAGTTTGATTGGTACTGTCTCACAAACTTTTTATGGATGTTGTATATATCTTTTTTAACTAACATATCATTGACGAGTCGAGGATCCACAGCCAAATCTTATACAATTGAAAGAAATACAGACTTTATGAACAAGATCTTCACCTACTGAAATCCAACACTAAGAATCCACCATGGATAATTTGATTGCAAGATCAGCAAAACACTGTAGCATTTAAGAACATCCATCTAGACAACTGAATCTCATGATTCTAATCCCACGATTGATAGAGAAGGTGAAAGGATCCTGACTGGTATGGCTGATAAACTGCAAAATCTGGCCGCTGTTGCAGAGTATTAGCTGCTGGAACCAGTTGCTGCTGGAAAGGATCTTGTGAGCTGCTGTTGTTGCTGCTGAGTTTCTGGACATGTGAAGTTGTTGATGACTTGTGAAGATGTTGATGACCTGTGTTGTTGTGGTGATCTCCTGCTAGGATATGGATGCTGTAGCAAATATGATTTTAGGTGTTAGTGAATGTGTTATGATGAGATGAGATGTAGTATAGATAGATTGTGGTAATTGCTTGTAAAGCAAAGAACAATTGTAAATGAATGTTGTGTTGATATTGAACTGAATATGAATGACAAATTCCAGGCCATTCGAGAGGCCGGAACTCTCCTATTGACTCACAATGAATCACTTGAATGAATATTGATAAGTGTATTTTTAACACTTATTCGAGGTTGGAAATGATATGATATTATTGTTCTTTCGTCAAAAATACGACCTAAATTATGTCTTATTGCGTTTTGTAGGAAGAAATCATTGTTCAACGAAGAAA
>CAIGRN010204380.1:0-10412 GCA_903798345.1 Fraxinus anomala | reverse complement strand
GGTTGTGGTGACGAGGTGGTGGTGTTGGTGTTGGTGGATTTGAAGTTGAAAATTTGTTGGAGGTGGTCGGCGGCGATTATGGTAGGGTTGGAGATTTTTTTCGGTTGTGGTAGTGGTGGTTCCGGCGACGGGGGTTCGATTGTCATGTTGTTGGTGACAGTGGTGACGTGATGGTCACAAGTGTTGGTGGTGGTCACAAATTATTTGGTCGTTTGTGACCATTAAATTCATTAATTTGTGACCGATAAACAATATGTGACCAAAGAAAAATATAAATTGTGATCAAGAAATAATGTGTGACCTAAAAAATTGTTAATTTATGATCGATAATTTGACAATTTGTGATTGTCTAGTAAGTTGTGACTTATAATATTGGTGATTTGTGACTGATGAATAAATTGTGACGTATAACTTTTTTTATTTGTGACCGATGAACAAATTGTCACTTATAAAATTTCTGAATTGTGATCGTAAAATAATTTGCGACCTATAAAATTTCTGGTTTGTGACCGTAAAATAATTTGTGACTTATAAATTTTTTGATTTGTAATCGATGAACAAATTATGACATATAAAAATTTTGAATTGTGACATGTAAAATTTGTGATTTGTGACAAATTAATAATATGTGACCAATTATATAAAATTTGTGACCAAATTATATGGATTGTGACTTTAATATTTAATTAATAAAATATATGTTTAATTAATTAATTTGTATATTAAATATAAAAAAATCTGAGATCTGAATTTGAAATTTTAAACTTTATCTCTGAAATTTGAAATTGGTAAAACTAAATCTCTTAGTTATGAAATCTTCCCAATAATTAATTAGTAAATCTCATTTTTTTGATTCTCTTTTGTGTGTGACCCATCAGATTCTCGATCACGATACCTAACGACCTGAATTATTATTTTGATATAATGAAAATTGATAAATTAAAATACCCATTTTTAATTTATCATCAATTCACATCCGTCGTCCTAAATTGACATCTAGCAATATGTTGAGATAGTATATGTGGTGGGAAATGTCACGTGATATGATAAAACCAAACTATTCGTTTACCATGAAACTATAATCTTTTGTCAATATGATCCGATCAATTACAAGATATGAATGTGTGTCAATCTCAATTTTCAATCATATCTTTCATCCTACTATTAAGTTCGACTTACGAGTACACATTGACCAAGGATTTCATTATTAACTTAATTGAATGAAAAATAGATCATAACATCTTACATCAATAATGACGAATTCTCTATTGATCATTCACAATTTACATATTATTCTTGACATACTCGAATGATGTCGTATTAGCGACCTTTGACAGAGCAACATTCAATATCATCAAAGTATGATTGTCCTCGTATAAGGTAATATGATGACCTCAAGTCAAATGATCAATTTTACTGCGACCGTTACAAATTAACTACTAATACTCAGATAGTTGTCAATGTAGAATCTCTCAATGGGTCTCCAATATTTTGGTCTATAACAAAACATTCATATGTTCATTTAAGTGTCACCACACTTTAACTTGTGAGATAAACTACTTACTTCACAAGTAAGAAATGTCACACCTGATGGTCTACCATAATAACGTTATATGTATCTCGTTATTACATATAACCACAGACGATTTAAGATTCAATCATATATAATTTGTGTCTCACAATCACAACTTCTTGTGATTAACAAATTATCAAGATTTGAATCTATGAATTCTATTATTTAATTTATTAGAATATTAATTGAATTGAATAATAGATCTTTCCATAAATATGCATCAATTATATAATAAAAGTGTTTATGTCCAAAATTGGTTATACTTATGGCATAACACTTACAAATAGTTCTTATTTAAATAGAAGATAGTTGAAAGAAACGAGAGAAACACTGGCTGGGCCCTGAATTGAAGCAGCTTTTGCAGTGAGGAGCTTCTCGATGGGTGCCGCACCTCTTAGGTGCATTCGCTAATAAGATTGAAAGGCAAAACTGGCAGATTAATTGTCACAAATCAAATTCTACATTGAACTTTTTGTAAATAGCCTTTTCCTAGTTCTTGATTCTAAGATGACTATATAACTTTCCATACGCTTCTACACATGTCTCCCCCTTGTCTTCGTGTTTAATTAGCTCAAGCTTGCAATAGCTCCAGCATTCTATTTTTACCCCAGCCATTATTTGAACAATACTCTTTTTTCACTGCCATGTTTTGTTAGCTTTTGCTGTAAAAAGCTAAGATAATACCGAATTGTTTAAGAAAATAAGAGATTATAACTACAATATGTGGTAATTGATCATAAGAACACAAGAACTAAATAATTTACAGACAATGTAGATTTTATTATAATATGGTGAAATAATACAAAAATTTGTGTTTACAATGTTTTTAACTTCTTACTAAATCTTTCTTACTAAATCATAATGAAGAGTCAATTATATATAAGGGATGCCCAAACCCTAATAATAGAGTTTTAGTTTTAGTAGAGTGCCAAAAACAGAATTCAAAACAAAACAAAAGAAAAAATCACGCAGGAGAAAACAATCGGTGACGCTGCAGTGCCAGGCATGGTGTCGTAGTGCCGGGCCTAAACTTCATGGCGCCGCGATAATGTCGATTGATAAGGGCATTTTTACACGTTTATTTCGGTTCACAAACATTGATAATTGAAGTTTAATGTGTGAAATATAGCTTAATTCGTGAAATTTGTGTTTGCAAGACGATAATGATGATTGTGGTGGAAATTAGAAGAAAAATAGAGAAAATGGAACAAAATGAAGAAAAATCAAAGTTCAGGGACTGAAGTACAATTAGCCAAAAGATAATCTGGATGAGATATCGAAGATGTAAAGAGGGAAGAATCTAATTGGGCATTGAGATGACACAATGGACCCGTTTCTAAGCAATTGAAAAAGAAAGAAGGATAAATCGACCATTCGAAGATGTAAAGAGGGAAAAATCTAATTGGGCATTGAGATGACACAATGGACCCGTTTCTAAGCAATTGAAAAAGAAAGAAGGATAAATCGACCAATTGATAGAAGTTTGGGGATTGCATTTGAGTAAAAGTTGAAGTACTAACGTTGAAGTAATTTGATGCGGGATGACCAAGATGAAAGAAAGAATAAAGAAAAGAGTTTAAAGGAAAATTCGTAGAATTTCTTATAATTGGGCAGCCGCCCAGCTGCCCAACCCCCAACCCCATTAACAGGAGCAAAATATTGTGCATGGGCGGCCGCCTTATTTTGTACTGGGGGCCCGCCATGCCAAATCGATGAAATTTTTTGATTAAAACTCTTATGGAAACAAATCTTGGGAAGTCTTTTAAAATCCTATGATCGTCCAAAAGTGAGGGGAAGAGATTTTAGAAGACTTTTGAGAGCAGAAAAGATGGGGAACACGAAGAACAATTCCAAGAACACGAAAATTCAATTCAAAATTTATCGGGGTGATGTCGTTTCTTCATTATTTTTCTGATTTTCTTATTCCCATCATACTAGACTAGATTTATTATGTATTAGAAGATCGATGAACTATGTAATTTGATTNGAGCAGAAAAGATGGGGAACACGAAGAACAATTCTAAGAACACGAAAATTCAATTCAAAATTTATCGGGGTGATGTCGTTTCTTCATTATTTTTCTGATTTTCTTATTCCCATCATACTAGACTAGATTTATTATGTATTAGAAGATCGATGAACTATGTAATTTGATTTTTAATTCTTAATTTTACATTCTTGACAATAAAAACATATTTTGAGATATTTGAATGATTTATATGATTTTATTTTCTCCACAATTATATGCGCAAATGATTGCGTGAATTTGGTGGCTTATTTCATGCATTCGAAAGAAGGGAAATATGTTCGACATATATAAATCATCAGAGGGTCCGATAGGGGATAGAAATATACCGCTATGCCTTATGTGAATCTTTAAGTGTTCATAAATCCATGAATACATTTTTATATGTTCGCATCCATCATAGAAATATAGTTGGGTCATATGTAAAAAAATGTTTAACTTTACTCGAGAGGGACTGTTAAATAATTTAGTAGTATTGATTCTTCATTATTCCAACCGTGTGTCAAGGTATGAAATTAGGTTTAAAAAGATTATTACATAAGGATTCCTAATCCTAGTACATTAATCACATACAAGAAAACGCTTTAATTTACAGTCACGCCAATTTGCATTTAGTTAATTTCATCCATACTTGCATACTTATCATTCATTTAGTCATAATTTCATCAAAACAAACATTCTCAATTTTTATTGTTTCTGTTAAATTCACGGTAATTAGAATTAGAACTAAATCAATCTATGTGGGAACGATACTTGGACTCAAAATCTATTTTACTACTTGTTAACGAACCGTACACTTGCGATGATTTTAAAACGAACAAATATTTTCGTGAACAGCGATGCGGCTCCCTCTCTAGGTCCTTTATTATCAAAACTTGATTTTTTTTTTCATTCTAAAATTTTATCTAAATCTAATACAAATTTTTCATTATTCCAACCGTGTGTCAAGGTATGAAATTAGGCTTAAAAAGATTATTACATAAGGATTCCTAATCCTAGTACATTAATCACATACAAGAAAACGCTTTAATTTACAGTCATCGCCAATTTGCATTTAGTTAATTTCATCCATACTTGCATACTTATCATTCATTTAGTCATAATTTCATCAAAACAAACATTCTCAATTTTTATTGTTTCTGTTAAATTCACAGTAATTAGAATTAGAACTAAATCAATCTATGTGGGAACGATACTTGGACTCAAAATCTATTTTACTACTTATTAACGAACCGTACACTTGCGATGATTTTAAAACGAACAAATATTTTCGTGAACAGCGATGCGGCTCCCTCTCTAGGTCCTTTATTATCAAAACTTGATTTTTTTTTCATTCTAACATTTTATCTAAATCTAATACAAATTTCAATTTCCAATTGGGCTTCCAAGTAGAATTTCAACAAAAATTTGCCAAGCAAATTTAAATAAGATTTCACAATAGCATTCCAAATAAGATTTTCTTAATGTGTACTTTAATTAGAACTCTCAATTATCTTCAACAAAGAATTCGAATTACACCCAAATTTTAACAATTTCCACTTTGATATGTATTTCACTACAATGAACATAATTTCAAAGGAAAATTTCCTAATATGAAGACAAATTTCACTGCAAGGAATAGATTTGAACTCTTCAATGAAAAACACAAATGAACTTCTCCACTAAAAAATTTTAGCTGAAAATATTTCTCATCTCTACTACCCCATATAGGGGTAAAAGTAATTTAATGACTACCAAATAAAGATGAAATAAATCATGTAACATAATCACAACTGAATGTATCAAAAAGAAAGATATTGGCTATAATCAACACCCTTAATTACATTCAATCCATCAACTAAATCAGCAGAATTATACATATGTGGAACCTTTGACCAAAATGGAAATGTTACTAGCAACTGAATACAATGACACCATCGATGATGGTGGAAACAGGGATTTATCTATGACTTTGAAATTCAAGTGAGATATATTCTTTAAAGAAGATTCCAAATTAAATTTCAGCGGTACGAAATCCAACTCTAAATCTACTTGAGTTCTTAATTGACTGCTCAAAAATTCTGTATAACACTGTAAGATATATCAATGAAATTTTCTATGTCCCTTTAACAAAATACAAGCTCTTTTACTAATTTTCAGGACTCCACATTCAATAGTATACTTGCACCCTTTTAAATCAAGACTGCTTAAAGATGAAATTTCTTTTCAAATCTGTAACGTGTCTAACTGCATCAAGTGTTTTTATCATCCTATCAAATATCTTTATTTTGACTCGACCAATAACATCTATTCGATACGATATATTATTACAGGTCATAACAACAAATTTTGTAATATCTTCATATGTTGAAAACAAATCCTGATAGGAGTCATATGAAAAGTGCAAGCCATATAAAAAATTCAAGTCTCATAAGGTTTGGAATTGTAGTTAGCCATAAGTAAAATGTCTTATTACTGTTAGGATTTTCTACAATAAGTGCTTCCCCTGAAGTTTCTAAATGTTGATTTGTAGTTAATTTTGATTTATTCTACAATTTATAACAATCGTTTATCAAGCACCCATTTTTCTAGGAATAATTACAAATCTTGAAGTTAAATTTTGACTTACCCTTTAAACGACCACCATCAACAATGAGACCATTTACATGACCATCAGATGCTACAAGATGTTTAATCTCCTCCTTTGAATATAGAGCATCATAGACTTTTTAGATAGTGAAAGTATCACGATTATATAAAATCGTGTCTCTAAAAGATATGTATAAAGGGGGTAATGAATACAATAAAATCAATTTCAAATCTTTTTCATCATCTTTGACTTCCAAGGTCTCCAAATCAGCGATGATTTTTTAAAAGCAGTTAGGTAATTCTCAAGAGACGTACGTTTTGTCATACGATGAGAATATAGACGTTGCTTCAGACGCAATTTACTAGTAAGACTCTTCGTCATCATAATTGCTCTAATTTTAACCATAATACATTTTCTGACTTCTCCTTCTAAACGTCCTGAAGAATATTATTTGAAAGATAAAGATGTATTTGAGATAAGGCATTTCGATCTCTCAGTTGTTTATCCTCCAGAGTCCAGTTGTGGGCATCTTGTCAAATCTCAACAACGTATCATCTAAATTCATCTGAGTGAGTACTGCTCCCATCTTTACCTGCTATAAAGAGAATATTATACTGCGATTTAATAGCGGAAGACTATACTTCATTGTTGCATTCACAAAAGATCAAGTTGATATATTAACTTGATCAAAATCTTGATCTTCCCAACAATTTCAACACCAAAAGCTCTGATACCAGTTTGTTGTGAAAAAGCATTGATGATACCAGATTAATCAAATACCAAATTATTGGAGAAAATAAGAGATTATAACCACAATATGAGGTAATTGATCACAAAACAGAAGAACAAAATAATTTGAAGATAATGTAGATTTTATCATAATATGGAGAAAAAATACAAAGATTTATGTATACAATATTTCTAACTTCTTACTAAATCATAATGAAGAGCCAACTATATATAGAGAATAAATAAATGATATCAAAAATCTAATAGTAGAGTTGTAGTTGAAGTAAAATATAAGAAACGGAGTCCAAAATGAAACACGAGAAAAAATCGCGCAAGAGAAAATAGCCAGTGATGCCTCGGCGATGGGCCACAACTTCGTGGCCAACTATTGGATCCTTTACTTCAAAATTTATTTTTTTAATTTTAAAATCTTTTTCAAGTCTAACACAAATTACAACCCGTAATTGGGCTTCCAAATAGAACTTCAACTGGAATTCGCCAAGTAAATTTTAATAAGATTCCACGATGGCTTTTCAAATAGAATTCTTCTTAATGCACACTTTAATTAGAACTCTCAATTATTTTCAACAAAGAATTCGGGTAACACCCAAATTCTAACCGCTCAAATTGGTTATATGAATGAGGCATGCTGCTATATCTGTTTTATAGGATCATGTTTTGAAACATTCAGCGGAACTTTTGTAAATGAAGTCCTCAATTTATGAACAATCAAGATTCATGGACATGGTGGCGTTCGCTTTGACTAGAACAACAAGAAGATCATTTGATATCTGTCTTGATTAGATGACAAAATGATATTACAAAGCAAAAACTTAACTAAAAACTGTGATGGCCTCTTTTATGCTAGTCTGATCTAGTACCCTTTTGCTGGACGGCAAATGATGGACATATTTACAGTCAAAGGATTTCCCAATCACACAATGAATCCCCGGTGAAGAGACAGAAATAGCATAATTCTGCAGCTTCATATAGTCATTTCCACCGCCCAATATTACTCGTTAGACCCTTTCGATCTATACTTGTATCTTACTGCCCAGAAGAGATAGTGCAAGAAATTCAAAGTGCTTAGGGCACACATCAGCCAGTAGAATCTCTCCAGGTGATAGTGATTTAAATTTCTACCAGAAAGCCATGGCTTGTGCTTCGAGTCACCTGTTACACTGTTAACTATTGACACAATTACTGTGCTAAGGTAATATCCCATGGCCAATGAAGCCCAAGAGAGAGAGGTGGCCAAAGATCTCATGCTAACTGGTGCCTCTGTGAAGAAAAATTCCAGTAAGCCGGCTAGGGTGAATAGATCAGCTGATCCAAGAAACAAGTATTGAAGTGCGATCCAGAAAAACGTAATGGGCAATGGTTTGGTGGAGTTGAGCAAACCGGAGTTAGTAGCTACTCTCTTGCGCTTGATTTCAACTAGGGCTGCTACTGCCATGGCTAGTATGGAGAGAACCAGACCTACTCCAATGCGCTGCAAGTGCGTAACGCCGGTCTCACTTTTTGTTACTCTTCGTGTGAATGGAATTATTAAATGATCATATACTGGTGCCAGGATCATGATGAAGATTACAGGGAAAACTGGGAGTGAAGCTGGAGGGACTTTTAACGAGCCCAGTTTCGTATTCATGGTAGCAGCTTGTTGGACGGAGAACGTGGAGAGTTGAGCAAGACAGCAATTGAGCATGAAGGTGCAAATGAAGATGGGTAGGATTTTGATTACAATCTTGACTTCTTCAACTTGCTGTACCGAGCATTTTAATGCATCGAAAGTTGGCTTGTTTATGACTGCTCTGTTGAGGAACTTGAGACTTTGAGATGGAGATTCAAATGTTTCTACAATTTCATCATGATTTTCTATTGTCCCTTCTTGTTTGGAGGGTGGAGTTGGGGAAGGGCTTGTGGCCATACTTGCTATTGCATTGCTTGGACTTCTTGCCATGCAACTATTTAGCATTGCAGCAACCAGAACCTGTTTAATGAAGTAAATTATGTTAAACTGAACATGACAATAGACAAACATGTCAAATTCTTTTATATAACGACATACCTTAAATATTGTTGTAAGTGGACTTCCATTAGGTATTTTGTTTCTGTAAAATGTCGAACCTCCTAAAAAGATAGGAATTGACAACAATATTGTCAATGTGGAAATTCCAAACCCCCATTCCCATCCCTTGTTGTCTTCAATCCACACCACCAGGGTCACAGCAAATAGAGCACCACCAGAGAGGCAGAACACAAAATAGTTGAAGAAAGTTGATCTTTGCTTTCTTCCCCGAGGGGTGTTCTCATCGAACTGCTCAGCTCCATGGGCCGGTAACGACCCCTTAATGCCTCCGACACCTAGTGCCACTAGATAGAGCCCTAAAAACAGCATTGCAGCCTTTGTACCATGAACTTGCTGGCATGGTATGTTGGGGGTGGCCGGGTTACATTTCGGTGGCTTTAAGGAACCTGAGTGTGCTTGCACTGTGAGTATAACCAGTCCCTGTTTCATGATCAAAATTTTCCGTACAAATTTAGTATGCAGTAACAAACAATATAATAAATAAGTTTTTAACTTATTTTTCTTCTATACTACAAACTCAGATGTTACATTTGATCGCATTTATTGGATGTTATTAATATTGCATGGTACAAAGGCAATGCAAAATGTGGCAACTAGTGGTGGTAGGTTATTGGTTGAAACTAATTAATTCTTATCGAGTAACCTAGAATGAGAGACAAAATATTAATGCTAGGAAATTGAAAATGAAGTCTGCATTTGTCCAAACATGGCACACAAAAATATGGGCCCATAAAAATATTCAAGTCGAGACTAAAACTAAAATATGTCATCTCTATTGATGGCTATTGTCGGTCTTAATGTCAAAAATAATGTATATGTACTATTACGTGGTATTGAACAAATTAAGTCTTTATTTGGTGTAGCTTAAATTAAAAATTTAAGGTCAAAATCAACAATTAATTTTAATCATATATTTTTTAGACACACAATTTATCAACTTTTAATTATATATTTCATTGACTTTTCACACCCAGATTTCTTATTCTCCATTAAAGGGGGAAGTATTTTGCCCATTAAGCTATATGATTTGACTTATAAAATTGGGACAAAGGACTAAAAAAAATAAAGTTAGAAATCAATCAATTCTTGTGCATATAATATTGTAATCTACTTGCAAAACTAGCAACTGGGTCGGTGGTGTGATCTCAACAATCTTGACCACAGCCTGGAAAATTCATCTGAGAATTATTAATACCCCGATTTTCGACCAAGACTATACAAGTATTTTGTTCTCATAGAACCCGTATTTTTTTTCCTTTCTAAGTATTTTGGACGCAACATTCTCGTTTAACCTTTTCTTATAGACTAAGTCAAGGTTTATAGGCATTGAAATATCTTAGTTATTAATACCAAATGTTCTATAGGTGCAATTAGTTCACGGGTCACTTTCTTCCAAGAAAGAGGGTGTATGCATCTTAAAAGTGTG
>CAIGRN010204356.1:0-19147 GCA_903798345.1 Fraxinus anomala | reverse complement strand
ATACCAAAAAATCAGTAGATGAATAATAATGCAAATGTGTCTACAACGAACATACTATCCAAAATACCTCCATCTCTGAAATATCTGTCTGACTCCCTCTCCTGAACTCATAGGTATCTGAAAAATATTCCCAAAATGCTGCCATACCTGATTGGAGATACTACTGCTAGTGAAAATATGATTGATAGTCTCAGTCTCGAAACAACACTAACTGCGACAAGCCAACTGACATCCAATCCTCCCCTGAATAATCACATCTACGGGAGTGAGGTCCTTTATTTTCCTACAAAATGGGAAGTGCTCATAATCATTGTCTAACTCATATGACCTTGTCGGTCGATCTTCAAATTCTTCATATGTCGAAGTAGTGTANATAGTCTCAGTCTCGAAACAACACTAACTGCGACAAGCCAACTGACATCCAATCCTCCCCTGAATAATCACATCTACGGGAGTGAGGTCCTTTATTTTCCTACAAAATGGGAAGTGCTCATAATCATTGTCTAACTCATATGACCTTGTCGGTCGATCTTCAAATTCTTCATATGTCGAAGTAGTGTATGAAAAATTGATCATACTCTTTATCTTCTAGCCTTCCTAGCAACTATGTTTCCTATCACGTTTGGTAATCTCCTCCAAAAACCTATCCTTAGTAGGTCTGCTCATGCATCGCCACTTGCATCAAGATTGGATGATCTTTGTATGGCTCTGCTACTTCCTTTCCCCAACCTACTAAGTGGATTAGATTAGTCATCCCATACCCCTCAAAAACCTCAAATACTACTCATCTTTCTTGTCAGACTTTCCATTTTGAAACTATGTTAACGAATCTTTTTTTGTATTGTGGGGTCGAAAATTGCTTCATACCCCCCTTGTCGACAAGGGTGCAAGCCGTTCTCGAAATTCCATGGCCTTCTCCTTGCTCTTAGATGTTGAAGGAGCTTCTTTTCATTTTTGAGCCATTCATATCAAAATAGAGAACGCTAGCCATGTATATATTATATAGAAATCATAATAAAGTAGTATGTAACTGAACTTATAAAAAACCTTAGGAGGTCGTAAATACGAGACGCAAGGAGGACAGGTGCTAGGACATAGTGGATGAATGGGTTGTAAGTCAGAATTTGTGCTCCCCTAATTTTCATTAAAACCATGTTAATTGATGAATGCAATTGTATGGGATTGTTTATATATACTTAATCTAGGTGTTGTGCGTAATTCATGAGAAAATTTAACTTAAAACTCCATTGTGACATTTTATCGAACACATAACGGGGTAAAAATTGTGAATGGAATCAAAATTTCTTCCTAAACATGTTTAATCTACAAAATTCTCAACATATTCAACAAACCACCACCTACCTATGACCATTATTATACATATAAATCAATCAACAAATTGCAAGAATTAAAGCAAAAGAACCATTTTTAGGAAAATTTCAAAAGTTGGAATTTTTACATTGATTCTTGAATTTTGATGGATGAAAGTGTTTAAATCTTGTGGAATGATGTTAGATGCAATGATTCTACAAAGTCCAAGTGAAATTTGGTGGAATTTTGATGAATTATGGGGAAATGTTTTGAAAAATCATGAGTAATATAAGAGGCTGTAGTGTTTTGCCAATCTCTGTGCGTGTACATGTGTAAGGGAGTGGGTTTTAAAACCAACCCTACGGTATGGCCACACATGCGCGTGGCTTACAATTTTAACCCCTGTTTTGATTAAACAGGGGCTTGCATAAGCGTGCTTAAGCTTTGCGCGCGCTCCACTTACCAGTGAAGGGGAATTTTTTTCTTTGTTGCAAACTTGACTCTTCGGACCCTTTGGATGTCCCCAAACCTCAATTTTTGGACCAAAATCGCCCTAAATGTCAAGAAATAATGGAGAACATAAAAATTTTTTGAAATTTAACTATACTCTCGAAAAAAAACATTTTGGTCTAATTTTCTCCAAATTCTCTTTTTTTACTTCAAACTCACTTTTTTTCATTCAAAACCACTTGTGCATGGTTTTAACTCTTAATTCATGCAAAATACATACAAAACTTATATGAAAGCACGATTGATCTTAAAGACTTTGTTGATGATGAAGATGCCTAAATCACCCTAAAACACGCTAAAACATGAAAAGTCTTAAACTAATCCAAAAGGTTGAATAAATAAAAGGAAAGAGGATTGATTTCGTACCGAGAGTGCTCTAAAGGTAAGGAAGTAATGGAGAACATAAAAATTCTTTGAAATTTAACTATACTCCCGAAAAATAACATTTTGGTCTAATTTTCTCCAAATTCTTGTTTTTTTTTCTTCAAAATAATCTTTTTCATTCAAAATCACCTATGTATGGTTTTACAACTCCCAAATTCATGAAAATGCCTAAATCACTCTTGAAAGCACGAATGATCCTAAAGACCTTGTTAATGGATGAAGATGCCAAAATCACTCTTGAAACACACTAAAACATGAAAAGCACGAATGATCCTAAAGACCTTGTTAATGGATGAAGATGCCTAAATCACTCTTAAAACACATTGAAACATGAAAAATCTTAAACTAATGCATAAATGTTGAATAAATAAAAGGGAAGAGGGTTGGTGTGCCTCACAATCAGTGTTTGTTTATAGTCTGTATCTCGACTTTCTCGTTTGGGCTATTCTAAATTCTCAAGTGGCACGATTTTCTTCTCACTGGAGTAATAATCTTCCTAATAAGCTTTCAATATTTGCCCATTGATCTTGAATCTTCACTGATGATCTTGAGCACTTCAACTGTACCATAAGGATGTTAGCCACAACTATGTATAGACCCAACCATTTTGACCTTAATTTGCTTGGAAAGAGCTTAAAGCGAGAATTGAACATCAAGACCTATTGACCAACCTCGAATTCCTTATCTTTATTGTGCCTATCATGCCATCTTTTTGTCTTTTCTTTGTACAATTTATCATTTTCATATACCCCTAACTTAAACTCATCGAGCTCATTAAGTTGAAAGATCATTTTCTTCTCCGTTGATTTCATATCAAAATTTAGCATATAGTAGCCCAATATGGTGTTTTAAATTGGTAAATGACATGGTGTTTTAAATTGGTAAATGACATGGTGTTTTGAATGTAGTATGGTATGCCAAAGTAGATCATCCAACTTCTTAGACCAATCTATGTATGATGCATTGACTGTGTTGCCTCTGGAATTTTCTTTAGCTCTATGTTGGAGATTTCAACTTGCCCACTTATCTACTGATGGTAAGGTGTTGCCACTTGATGCTTTACCCCATATTTAGCCAATAATGCTGAAAATAGGCGATTACAAAAGTGTTTCCCATCATCAGCTATGTTCTTTCTTAAGAACTGAGGTACAAACCGTCCATCATTTGTTGATAATGCTACAAATTCAACCTATTTCAACACATAATCTAAGCCATCAAGATACATTGTTGACCAATATAAAGAAGGGAATGGTCCCATGAAGTCAATACCATAAATATCGAATATTTTCACTTCCAAAATTTTGTTTGAAGGCGTCTTGTTCTTCTTTAAGATGTTTCTTATCCATAGGCACTCATTAATTTCTGAACTAAAATATAGGTATCTCGAAATAGAGTATGCCAATAAAAATCTGACTGTAGGATTTTTATTACCATTTTGGTTAATGCAGAGTAACCTTCATATGGAGAAGAGTGAAAATGCTCTAATAAGTGTTCATGTTCTTCTTTTGGCACACGATAGAGAATGATTTGATCCGGACCCCATCCATAGAGAAACAGATCATTCCAAATGTAATGCTTAAGATTACTTCTTCTATTGACTCAAAAAATTTGGAGGAATAGCTAAACTAGCCAAGTTGTTCACAAAATATACATACCACAGCGTTGATTTGATTTGTAAGAGTGTTTGAAAATACTTCATTGATTTCATCTTTAGGGTCTTCTTCCTTTTTTTCGGTCTTCTTCCTTTTGTTCCAAGCATAAATGTTCTGCTACCAAGTTTTCATAACCTCTTTTATCCTTATCTCCAAGTCAAATTCCTAAAATAAAAGTATTTATCTAATGAATCTCGACTTTACATCCTTTTTACTGAACAAGTACTTTTGGGCTAAATGATCTGTGTACATAATCACTTTTGACCCAATCAAGTATAGCCTGGGTTTGTTGAAAGCAAAAACCACTGCCAAAATCTTCTTTTATGTAGTAGCATGTTCAACTGAGTGTTAATGAGAGTTACGATATAGTGAATCACATGTAAAATCTTATCCTTGCACTAATCCAAAACTACTCCACTCGTGTAATCACTTGCATCACATTAGCTTAAATGGTAAATTGAAGTCAGGTATAACCAATTCAGGAGCTGTGACCAAGTTTTCTTTCGGATTGTTGAAAGCAACCAAATAGTCCTCAAAAAAGTTGAAATGGGTGCCCTTTTCCAACAAAGTGCAAAGCGGTTTGATTATCTTTGAGAAGTCCTTAATGAAACTTTCGTCAATAGAATCCTACATGTCTCAAGAAACCTCTGATCTCTTTTAGTGAAATAGGTGGACGTAATTTTCTTTCACTTGTATCTTTGCTCTGTCGACCTCAATAACCCTTGCTAAAATCAAATACATCAAAAGAATTCCTTCTTGAGCCATAAAGTGACATTTTTCCTAGTTAAGTACAAAGTTGGTTTCTTCAGATCACTGCAACACCATCCTTAAATGATCCAAGCATTCATTGAATGTTGACCCAAATATTAAGAAATCATCCATGAATACATCGATGATGTTCCTCACCATATTAGAAAAATTGATGTCATACACCTCTAAAATGTGGCTAGAGCAGTACACAACCTAAAAGGCATCCTTCTATATGCAAAGGCTCCATAAGGACACGTTAATATGGTCTTCTCTAAATCCTCTAGTGCTATTGAAATCTGATTGTACCTCGAATACTCGTCCAAAATACAATAATACGAATGCCCTTTTGTATTTCCAAAATCTGATCGATGAAATGAAGAGATGACTCTTCTTAGTGGCGTTGTTGAGTTCGTGATTATCAATATTAACTCTCCAACCCGTGGCTGTGCACGTTGGAATAAGCTCATTGTTGTCATTCGACACCACTATCATTACATCTTTCTTTGGAATTATATGCACTGGACTCACCCAATGATTGTCTTATAAGGGATATATTATCCCTACATCTAATAATTTCAGCACTTATGTCCTCAAAACCTCCTGCATATTTAAATTTAATATGTGTTAACATTTTACTGAAAGCTTAAAATCTTCTTGCATCAAAATTTTGTGCATGCAAAGAGAAAAGATGATCCATTTTATGTCCAATTGCTATTTTCGGATCTCGAAGCATCCTCAATAGCTAATCTTCTTTAATCTTGTCTAGAGTGTTTGAGATGATGATTAGAAGTGCATATTTCTCTCCCAAAAAGGCATATTGTAAGTGTAAAGACAAATGTTGGAGTTCAAGAGTTGGAGCCTCTTGAATAGATGGCAAAGGCATTTCGAGACCCTTAATTAGCTCCAACTGTGCAGGCTTCAATAATATGTGAATGGATTCTAAAATGCAGAACACATTTTTCTATCTCTTCATATTCATATGGCACATCTTTAGAATGTACCAAGCAAGCCTCAATCGGATCATGAGGATGATATAGTCTGAAGGTCTCTACTAGTAGCCAAAAAAGATAGATCAAAATGAGATGGACGTCCTTATCTTCTTCCATGTCCAGGATGATAGTTTGTAGGGAATATGAATTTTTCAACCTTTACCTCGTCTTCAACAATTCCCCTCGAGTACTTGACCTATCAGCTAGTTATAGTATAACTGTAGTAGCTTTTGATTTTCCCAAACTTAGTTTCTAAAGAGAACCTATCAGCTAGTTATAGTATAACTGTAGTAGCTTTTGATTTTCCCAAACTTAGTTTCTAAAGAGAAACAAAGGCATTAAATTGACATTTGCTCCTAAATCACACAATTCCTTTTGTATGTGTTTGTTACCAATGTTACAAAGAATAGTAAAACTTCCTTGATTTTTTTTATTTTGGTGAACTTGAGTTGGAGTATTGCCCTGAACTCTTCTGTAAGCATCATCATTTCGTTATCCTCCATCTTTATCTTGTTTGATAATATGTCATTTATAAACTTAGCATAGTTGGGCATTTGGGTTAAGGCTTTTGCTAACAATATGTTAATATACAACTTTTTGAACACTTTCAAAAACTTAACAAACTGCTCATCAAACTTGTGTTTTTGAAGTCTTTGCGAGAATGGGATAGGAGGCAAGTATGCCTTGAAAGTAATGGTTACCTTAAACTATGGGATGTCACTCTATCTGCTCGATTTTCCTCTATTGGTTTATCAGACTGATCCATGTGTTCTTCGCTCATGGTAGGTGCCTTTTTAGGGTGACACCTTGTCTTTTTATTGTTATTTCTGGCAATTAAACTCCACTTCAAGTAGTGATAGCATGTACCTATTCTTTAGGATTCATCTTTGTGTTTCTTGGTAAGCTCTTCAAAGCTACGTCTGCTAATGCAGCTGCTATTTGTCCCCACCTGAGTTTGCAAAAATTTCATTAAAGCTACTAGTTCTGAAAAATAGTCTCTTTCTTGGCAATATACTGAGCCACTAATTCTTCCAATGAAGGCTTTCTTGGTTGTTGTTGATGTTGTTGTTATCAAAACCCTTGTAGTCTTGCTCGAGAATTACCTCTTTGTCATTATCCTTGATTATCAGTCCATGAGAAATCTACTTTCTCAGGTTGGATTACATGCATTGAGGCTAAAGAACAACTTTCTGTAGTATGCTATGCCCTGTAGCCTACACAAACTAGTGTCGACTAGTGTACCATGTTCGCATTCTAAGTAAGGCTGTCTAACTTCTTTGTCAATGCTTCCATTTTGGCTACTAATGATGTAGTTATGTCAACATTGAGAATTCTTGGCATTTTCCTGCCACATAGACTAATTTCTGCAATTCTATCATAAAGGATCACAAGTGTTGTCTATGGGCATGTCCATTATTTATCCTCAGACGACCATGTTAAGGTATTTAGGTCGCAAGCCTAAATAGAATATGACTATCTGAACATTTTTAGGAATTGTCCAGATTGAGACACTTTCTGAATAAATATTTGAATATTTCCTCTGCTTCTTGGAAGCTCTCGAGGTCTTTCTTCTTGAAAGTGTATATTTAATTTTTGATCTGATGAACTCGAGATGGAGGAAAAAAATTCATTGTAAACTTTTGCACTATGTCATTTTAAGAAACAATGCTCCCAGTAAGCACTGAACGCCATTCTTTTGCGCTATCTTTTAAAGTGTGAGGGAATAAGTGTATTCGAAAAGCCTCATCTGACGTGCCTTTGTAATTGATCACCACGCAAAGCATCATGAAAGCTTGGATATGTTCGTGACAATTCTCAGTTGCTCTCCTAATGAATTTGTTGTCCTGAAGATTTGAAACATATTGATGACATCAGGTCTAAAGTAGTAGTTAGCTTGCCCAAATGTGAATAAATTATGGATGGTTGTACAGGAACAGGTATGGGATTTACATAATCTATAACTAAAGTTTCTCAATTATTGGCAATTTCTCTCAGCTGAGGTGGCCGAGGTAGTTGTAATGAATTTTGAACTTGATTCTGATCTTTATTTTTTGTCATTTCTCTTGATTCTCCTTGTTCTCTTCTTCACTGTTTGAAAAAAAAAATTGATCTCGACATCTATTGGAAGAAGCTAAATCTCGTCAAAATCTTGCATAAACTATGAATTTCCTAAAAAGAGCAAAAACATGAAAGTTTAGTTCGTTCAAAGAATACCTAAAACAAAATAAAAATTTCAAATCTAAAATAATTGATAAACTCAAATTTCTTGACAATGGCATCAAAAATGTATTTGCGAAAATCTTGCAAGCTTACGGGATCGTTAACAAGTAATATGTGATTAGTAACGTTTATCGTCTTACAAGGAAGAAAATTAAATCAAATTGTACTAATTTCTTTTGATTCAATGTGTGTAGACAAAAAACGATTCGTGTTTTGTAATTATTCTAAGAAATATATAAAACGTTGGTTTTTATGTATATGAAATGAGTGTACTAGACTACGAATCCGCCTATTGTTATCTAATTCAGCTCTCAATTTGTAATCTAGTTTTATTCATACATTCTTGACAATCGATAAACCTATAATATTTTTTTTCCAAAATAAATTAAGTGTATTCTAGTCATGATCTGATCCTATTCTTAGTTCGAATTCGAAATAGTAGATTATATTAAATTACACAATTATCTAGATGGTTGCACTCGCGATATTGTTATTCCTAACATTTGTCACTTGAGTGTTAATCGTGCAATATTCTAATCTTATTGTGAACTTTCCAACAATATAATAAACAACCACATATTCAATTGCTGATCAGATAATCAAATAATGAAATAAGCATGCAAGGTTAACAAAGAATAACAAGAATTTAACTAAACTACTTGTATTGAATTGAAATAAATAAGAAATATGTTTCATCTTCATCCAATAGGTGGAAGAATTAGCCTAGCATATTCATAGGTAGAATATACAAGAAGAATTGAACTGACATTGCCCTAAACCAAGAATAAGGAAAGAAATAGGAAAATTCACATTCTCTTCTTGAATCTTGAAATTGAGCTTTGATTCTCAAATCTTCTTATGTTAATTGCCTTGATTCTCATACTAGACTTGTTCTTTGAGCTCTAAGGAGGTGTCATTTCTTTTTCTCTATCCCAATTTGGTTTAATAGGTGATAGAATTTAACAGTTTAATTCAAACAATGAAACAAACCCCTAAGCCGAATTTCGTACCATGCGAGCGCGTCACCTTGAAGCTTGTGCGTGCTTAATGAATTGAATCTGCTCTTAGGAATTGAAATCAGAGGTCTTGCACGTGCATGTTTTAGTATCGTGCACGAGCGCCACGTTCATCTTCAAAAAGTTACATTTTGGTCCCCGCTTTTTATCTAGTCCCTTTTTAGTCCTTTCTTGATATGGTTTTGGTCTTTCATCTTCCTATTGCTTATAGTTGACTCGAACCATTCTCCACTCATTGATATTAGGTTCAAATCAACTAGTGAAAGTTTGTGATTTAGTCCTTGAACTTTTGAAATCCTTCATCTTAGCCCATTTTTCGCTCCATTTTCCCAATTTCATCATTTTTCATCGAGTTGTATCTAGCAAATGAATATATACATAATTAAGCCATAATTCATAGAAATTCATAATAATTTGTATCATTTAATGGTCCTGATAAGTGTACAAAATACACTTATCAAAATGTTAAGCAGCCTAACATTTCAACATTTGTGAGAAAATTGTTATATTTTTTCTTGAAGAGTTTTGTCTAATATCAAGGCTTCATTATGTTGGTAATGGCGACTTCATAAAGTACTGACTGGAAAAATATTTATATTTAGAATTATTCTCTTGAGTATGAAAGCATTTTCACAAAATATATTAAAGAAGTGATTAAAAGATTGCCACCTGATACTGTACATAAGGATATTGTAAATATCGGTATCATTTATCTTTTTTTGTCATTCCTACATACTATATCCTGTATGGATAATTTATTTTTGATCTTGTGGAGTCGGGTGATATGGAATCTTTTCCATGAGGGAATGAGCTTTATAGTTTGACATTAACTTCTGTCGAGAGTGCAATGAGCAAGTATCTAGAACTTTGACCCTGAAATTTTTTTTTAGAGTATATGGTATATGAATTTTTACTTGCTTTTCAAATTTGATTTATGAGACTATTAATACAATATCTCAAAAGTTGTGTAATGTATAAATCATTGCATCCTCAAGTGTTGACATGGAGTTTTAATGTGCATGTGACATTGGTGAAATTGAGCAAGCATATTTTTAACTTGCTTAAAGTTGGTTTTATTACTTATTTATGATTTTTTTCATTATTTGTTATTTCTTGTTTTTTTTCCTGATCATATGTTTTGCATTTGGAAGTTAATGTTGTTGTGCTTATTAACGAAAAGAAGGAAGATTATGCTGTTGATATTTTGTTAAATGTAAGACTCAAGATTTTGTGGGTGGATCATGATGATTTTGAGCATACTAGATGCAGCTAAAACATTATCTGTTTATAGTGATTGTTTGATTTCCTGCAATAATAAAGTGAAGAGTTAAGTATTGTTCCCATGAGGATTATGTACTTAATCTAGTGTCAATAAATTTTAATTATAATCAAATAGCCAAATTTGTTTGAATGACTTATACTAATTAACTAATTAAACTAATTATTCTAAGTAAATTACGAAGCTTATGTGAATTAAGATGCGAAGGTTACCAAGGCCTCCGTTTCGATGTCAAATTCAATAATATGACAATATGTGCACATTCTTGTTTATCCATGTTCCTAAGTTAACTAAAAGCTTTACTCGATGTCAATTAAATATATTATCTCATGTGACATTTATATATCTCTATGAAATATGTGAACATGAAAGCGTGTAATAAAAATGATAGAATATCTATAGGAATGATGCCAAGCATAACGGTATAATTTTATTTTCTATCGGACTTTACAATGGTCGTTATAACATGCTATGTATTATATTGCTTCTCTCGAAATCAATAAAATTCACAATCAATTACATTAGTGATCAAGTAATTGAAAAGTCATTAAATTCTTTAATAATCATCTAAAAATAAACACATATTGAGCATCAAACTATCGAATTTATATTAAAATATCATAATAAATGTTCATCCATGTCTTAGTAATTGAAACTCAAGCCTATCATTACAAAATTTCAAAAAATCATAATTAATTGGAATAAAAAATTCCCAAATTTTAGGTTGATGAAGGAGAAAATGATGAATCTTGATCTTTTGAATTTCTTCAATTATTTCTTGATTGAATCCCCAATTGCCCTCTTCTTGTTTTCACAAAAATTCAAGGTTTGATCTCCAATTTCTTTAAAACTTGTAAATGCCCTTTAATTATCATAAGAATAATGGATTGGCATATCTTTGATGATGTTAAGTGATGAATTTAAGAGTTCGAGAGGTTCTCCCAATGTATTATGTTGTTTGGCATTTATAGGGTTGAAAATGAGATGAAAATCGCTTTTAAAACTAAATTTGAGAAGAATTCTAACAAAATAGGTTTTTTTCACTTCAGATCCTCAAAGAATAACAATGCGCACGCAGGTACATAATGCATGCTAGCTACTAATTTGCTCCATGTTGATTTAAGAGAGAAGCCACGTGCGGTTTGGTCCTTGAGTTTTGATTCTTGTCTTTTACAGTTTGATCCTTGACTTTTGATCCTTGTCTGTTTTACTTCTTTTTCTCTTTCAATTTTGATCCTTATACTTCTAATTACATCCAATTGAACCTGTAAAATCTTCAATCTTCATTTTGTGGTCTGAATCAATTATTAAAAAGTTGTAATTTGGTCTCCAAACTTTGGGTTTTGCCCTTTTTCGCCCTTTTTTGCTTCTTTATTTCAATTTAGCTTCCAATCATCGAGTTTCACTTAATAAACGAAATATACAAGAAATTAGGCCATAATTTATCAAAAGAACAATGAAACATCTATATTTTAAGGTCCAAAAAGTGTATAAATTACAATTATCGAACATCCTCAAACTAAAAAATTTGTTTTTCCTCGAAGAAAATCATACCCTAACTTAATATACAAATATACACAAAGTTTTGGCTTGATAGCCCGCCGTTTTGTCTCGGGATTTGAATAATTATATTAAATCTATAAACAATTTTAAGGCCACAATACCGAAATCAATATCAACCTCTCCAATGTAAAATTGTTGTTGTTGTGTGTGTGTATGTTCTTGACTTTTGATCCTTGTCTGTTTACTTCTTTTTCTCTTTCAATTTTGATCCTTATACTTCTAATTACATCCAATTGAACCTATAAAATCTTCAATCTTCATTTTGTGGTCTGAATCAATTATTAAAAAGTTGTAATTTGGTCTCCAAACTTTGGGTTTTGCCCTTTTTCGCTTCTTTATTTCAATTTAGCTTCCAATCATCGAGTTTCACTTAATAAACGAAATATACAAGAAATTAGGCCATAATTTATCAAAAGAACAATGAAACATCTATATTTTAAGGTCCAAAAATTGTATAAATTACAATTATCGAACATCCTCAAACTAAAAAATTTGTTTTTCCTCGAAGAAAATCATACCCTAACTTAATATACAAATATACACAAAGTTTTGGCTTGATAGCCCGCCGTTTCGTCTCGGGATTTGAATAATTATATTAAATCTATAAACAATTTTAAGGCCACAATACCGAAATCAATATCAACCTCTCCAATGTAAAATTGTTGTTGTTGTTGTTGTGTGTGTGTGTGTGTGTGTGTGTGAAGAATTAAGTGCAACATTATAAATTTACAAGTTGTTTCAATTCCTAACTCTTGATGGTCAAATTTGTCCTTTTGTCACTCATAAGATTAACACTTCCTAAACTTGTTATTTTACTCTTCTCCCAAGGTATACTCTATGGTTGAATTTTTATACTAATCTTTATCCTCTCTAGTTTAGATGGATCCCACCAATTATAAGTCGATATTTCAACAAATAAAGATTCTCCAAATTTTTTGATTGATTCAACCAATAAGACTCAACTAGACTAATAATTAATTTCCAAAAGTATAATTCTCTCAAGTAAATGTCTGGGGCTTAATCAAGGCATGTTGTCACTTCTGTATCATGCACCTGCTTTTTCAGATTTACTGTATGTATTCTATTTGATGCACTAATTTGATCTCCTTTTTGAGTTTCTTTTTCTAAGATTTTCAATAATTGTCCTCATTGAAATCTTTTAGGGTAAATTCACAACAAAACAACATTTTCTCTTTTATATAATAATTAGTGTATTGTTCCTCTTTAAATATTCATTCTAAAAAATTAACCTCTAACTTAATATTTTCACCTAATTTTCACCCCATTGGTATTAGACAATCCACAAAAAAAATTGCACACATAGAATCCCCATTCATGACAATATCTTCCTACAAGAGTTCAATCACCCCAAATTATGCTAAATTTGGTTTAACGATTTATAGTAACAGTTTTCAATAGATTTAGCAACTAAATTCCACTATTTCATCCTATTAAGTATATGAATCAACTCATTACTTCATAATACCAAATTTAATTCACGTGTGCAAATAGTATCAAGTTTTACATGGATAAGCATCCATTCATCTAAGCACACAACCTATTCATATTTCATAAATCAACACATAATTTCAAATATATTCATCATTGTTAGCCATGCTACCTAACTAACACAAGCAAAAATCTAAAAAAATAAAAAGAAAAAAATCTGGAATTTTTTTATAGAATAAAGAAATAAGCACATAAACACACAACAATAATAGAACTAAAAACTCAAATATTGTCTTTAGTGTCTTAAAGTATAATAAATCAATCAAAGGGGTGGAAAAGAAAGAAAGAAAGTACCAACTTTTTGTTTGTTATTGAAGGTAAGCTTGTTGGATCAGTTTATTTCATTCTTTATCTTGTTAGGCTTCCTCCCATTTGATATTCCTGTACATTAGAAATATGAAAGAAAATAAATATAAGAGTCAAGAGATAAAGTAACTTGTTCTTTTTATTATTTTTTACTCAAATAAATTCTTTTCTTTCTAGGCTTAAACTATATATGATGACCCTTTATTTAAACAAAAGTATGTCTAAAACTAATGCAACCTAGTGAATTCCATGCAACGCAAATATATAAAGCATAATAAATAAAAGAATAAGAAGTTGGGTTGCCTTCCAATAAGAGTTTAATTTAAAGTCTTTAGCTCGACTTTGTAGCATGGTTACTCATGGTGGTTCAAATAGGAATTTTGGCCTTCCATTCCTTGCAATTTTCGACCCCGCATCGTCATTTTGCTCTCCAAATTTTTGATTTCTACATTTTCATCTCTATCAAAAATTCCACCAACTTTAGATTTTCTCTTCTGAGAGCTTCATGGATCATCTTCATCAAAGCATTTTTATTCATCAAGGTATGATGTTTGATTGGACGGGCATTAGACTTGAAACTTCTCTTGCTCATTATCCATTCTCAAAGTCAACTCGCATACTTCAAAGTCCATAATGGTCCAGCTTGTGGATCGAAAAGATTGACCTAAGATTAGTAGTGCTACATTCTATGGTTCTTCTATGTCTAAATCAACGAAGTCTATTGGGAATATGAACTTGCCCACACTAATGAGCACTTTTTAAGCACTCCTCAAGGGTATTTAATTGATATGTCAGCCAGTTAAAGAGAGATTGTTGTGCCATAAGCTCTTCTAAAACTAATTTACTGTGTACAGAAAATGCATTAAATCCATACTTGCTTCGAAATCACATAAACAACTGAAATTAGAATTATTTCCTATTGAGCAAGGTATTTTGAGATTTCCTAAATCTTTTAGTTTAGGAGTAATTTGTTTTGCAAGATATATATACACTCCTCATTTAATTCGATGGTCTCAAATTCGGTGAGCTTTCTTTACTTTGATAAGATCTCCTTTAAGAACTTTGCATAACTCGATATTTGAGATATAGCTTCAAGTAACAAGATGTTGATATGCAGGTTTCTAAATATGTCCATGAACTTTGCAAATTATTTTTGGAGCTTCTTTTTGTAGTCTCTAAGGAAAGGGTATGGGGGCACATAAGTCTTGACAAGAACTATAGCCTTAACCTGTGGATTATCTAACTTTTGATCTAAAATTATTTTTACTGTTTGTTCATATCAATCCACCTGTTTCTCATCAGTGGAAGGTACCTTTTTGTTCATTACCACGTCTCTCTTAATCGTTATTTCTGGAAGTTGGACCCCATCCCGCGTAGTAATTGCCTTAATTTGCTCATTCTCCACAACTCTTACTCCTTTACCTACTATTTGGAATTGGTCTCTATATCACTTGGTAGGGTCCAAAACTGTCTTTTTTAAAGTACCTTTGCTATTTGCCCTATTTGATTTTTCAAATTTTGTGTAGAAATCGCTTGAATTTGGAAGTTCTTCTCAGTCTTTTGCATGTATCAAGTAGGCACCTCGACCATCTTGGTGATTGCTTCTTCCCATGTAGGTTTCTTTCTGGCAGCTAAAAATCACTAGTGCATTTTGATATGGTGCACCTTAAGAGGACTGATTATTGCTCCTGGAGAAATTTGGGTGATTTCTCCAATTAGGATTGTATGTATTGGAGTGAGGATTATTCTACTTCTTTTCTGCATGTAATTCACATCCTCGATTGATTAAGCAAAAGGACTCTCCACATTATAGTTCATCCTTGATTGCGTGTCAGCCCAACTACTTGAACTACGTTTACTATCTAATTGGTTGCCAAACCATCAACCTTTTTAGCTAGTAATGTTGTGCTGAAATTGTTGTTGGTGTGTCAACCTCGTATACCCCAGTAACTTTCTTTTCACATGATCTTTTTGCTAGGCACAAGCACTAGTGTATGCTAAATCCTCCATGATTTGATACACATGATCCGCTATCCTTTTTGTAATTGACATCAGAGGCAAAGTCAATGTTAGCCTTGCTTGTCGGGTTTAACCCAATGCAAAAGTATTGGATTGGGAGCCATTTTTTGTAAACCATATTGTGGACATTGTTGTAGTAGCCCCTTGTATTTTCCCACTCCTCGTGGTAACACTCTAAATCAAGTCGAGAGAATGTAATGATTTCATTTCTCAACTTGCAATCCTCTTTGGTTGGAAGCATTTGTTCAAGAATTTATGTCTCGGGCTGTCCCGAGTAGTAATGTTGTGAGGTGAAAATGTGTCTAACCATTCCTTAGCCGAATCTCTCAAGGTGAAAGGAAAGAGTCACGGCCAAATTGCATCACTGAAAACTCTCGAATATTCAATTGATGCATAAATATACAAAAATATCAAGATGTGAGCATTTGCATTTTCAATGACTTTTCTGAAAAATTACTATGTATGCTGGAATATATTTGATCAAGTCCATCCTCAAATGAAAATTAGCTTGACCAAATGCTAGATAAACTATGTTGGATTGAATTTCTACCACGGGTGAAACCATGTATTCCACCATCAGTCTTTCATTATCACTACTAGCTACAACAGGATGCGCCGTATTTTCATTCACTTCACAACCTCTTGATATTGTCTATCTTTTGACATTGGTTTTACCTACTATTTTTGTTGTGCTTCTATCTATTTTTTTCATCTTGACTTGAATGTTCATTTGATTTCCAAATCAAAATTAGCAAGATCACTGTATCTCGAATGTTGCATGCAAGATTCTGAAAATAAAGAGAGAAAACATTGTAATATTTTTCTTATATGAAATTAAAAACTAATAAAACAATAAAAATTCAAATTAAAGTTGAAATAAATTAAAACTAAATAAATACAATAGTCCCCCACAATGACGTCAAAAACTTGATAATTTGATTTCCCACAAATGTACGGTATCGTGAACAAGTAATAAATTGAAGAGTAAAGTATCATTCCCATGAAGACTATGTATTTAATCTAGTGTTAATCAATTTTAACTCCAATCAAACAGTCAAATTTGTTTGAATGATTGATACAAATCAACTAATTAAACTAATAATACTAATGAGTAAATTTGAAGCTTTTGTAAATTAAGATATAAAGGCCTTAGAAACCTCAAATTCCTCTTATTAACCCGTGTCAATGAAATTCAATAATATTACAATATGTGCACATTCTTTTTTATCAATGTTCTTAAGTTAATTAAAAGTATTTCTCAATGTCAATTAAATATATCCTTTTACATGACCTTACTATATCTTTATAAAAAATGTGAATACGAAAACATACATTAAAAAAAACTAGAATATAATATATATATATATATATCATGCAAAACACAGTGATATATTTCTATCCCCTATTAGACTTTACAATGGTTGTTATAACATGCTATATATCATATTATTTCTCTCAAAATCAATAAAATTCACAATAAATCTAATTAGTGATCAAGTAATTGAAAATAATTAAACCGTATAACAATCATTCAAGAACATACACATATTAAGCGTCAAATTATCGAATTTATATTAGAATATCATAATAAGGGTTTAGCCAGGTCTTAGTAATTAAAACCCTAGCTTATCATTACAAAATTACGAGAAATTGCTTCTTGATTGAATCCCCAATTGTCCTTTTATTGTTTCCCCCAAAAATTCAAGGTTTGATCTCCAGTTTCTTGAAAGCTTCTAATTGCCCTTTAATCCTCACAAGATCAATGAATTAGACTCTTTTTGATGATGTTAATTGATGAATTTAGAAGCATGAGAGATCCCTCCCAATTTTGTATTTTACTGTTTAGTATTCGTAATAGTCTAAAATTGGATGAAAATCGCGTTCCAAATTGAATTAGAGAAAAATTCTAAACAAAACAAGTTTTTTTGTACTTTAGGTCCTCGAAGAATAACGACACGCACATGCAAGCACATGAGTCGCGCGTGCGCCAACTACTAAATTTGCTCCATGTTGATTTGAAGAGGAGCCACGCGCGTGTCGGCTCGTGGTGTGCACGTGCCGGGATAGTTTTTAATGGTTTTGGAGTTTGGTCCTTGGCTTTTGGTTCTTGTCTCTTTTACTTCTTTTTCTCCTACATTTTTTATCATTTTACTTCTAATTACATCCAATTGAACCCGTAAAATTTTCAATCTTCATTTTGTGGTCCGAATCAATTTAGAAAGTTATAATTTAGTCCCCGAACTTGTAGATTTCGCCATTTGTTTCTACCAATTTTTGCTTCTTTCTTTCAACTTATTTTCCAATCATTGAGTTTCAACTAATAAACAAAATATATAATAAATTAGGCCAAATTTTATCAAATGAACAAAGATACGTCTATATTGTAAGGCCCAAATAAGTGTATAAATTACACTTATTAGGTAGCAACATATCTTTAAATATGGATAAAGGCAAGAAAAATGATGTTTGTCAACATTTAACCTTTTTATTCTTTCTATATCCTTTTTGTTTATTTTTTTTTTATGAATTGTTGTTCTTTTTTTCAGAGAGCCACTACAACAAAGTTCACCTTTTACGGCGTGCATTGTATGCCGTAAATAACTCTTTACGGCATATAGCAGCGCGCCGTATAAAGCGATGCTGTAAAAAGTGCTTTTTATGATGTGCAAAGTACACCGTATATAGAACGTCGTCATTACTTTTACGGCATTTCGATACACGCCATAAAAGGTATCTCACTTTTTAAAGCATGCGGTGAATGCACGATATGCAGATGGCATGTTATAATTTTGGTGCAAGGTCAGAGTTGAAGTTATATGCCTTTTTGAGTTTTAAAATTAATTTATGTGACCCCTGGTGAGTGTTTGTCACTTTTAATATATGAACTTGACTACCTTATATTATTTCACTTTACTTTTTCGAGTTTTTCACATTTTGAGTTTTTGTCACTTTTTGAGTTTTCAAAAATACGATTTTTAATGCTTGTCATATCCAAGATATATCCATCATTTTTTATTCGTTATTTTGTGAAGGATTTTGATACAAGTCAAAATTTTGTAGGATGGTTGGTGATGTTTCGAAGTCAAGGATACGTGTAATCATTTGTATAATTCATGTGAACGTTTATGATTGTTTGTTTCATTTTATGAGATTTATTTCCCTTCTTCTGTCTTGGTTCCTTGTTGCAAGGCCGATTTACCTAATTTTCTCTAGGATGGCATGAAGAATTGTAACTTGTGCTAAAAATTTTGTTAAAGAGGCCAGCTGAAACTACGCTTGAAAAGTAACTATTTTATTCCAAATATATATTTTTTTAATTTGAGAATTAATATTTTCGTGTTTGTTATATATAATCTAAGTTTTAAATTTTGGGTTTTGATTCAAGCTATTTATCTATCAACAATTGATCAAGATCAAATGCATTTGAATAAAGATATTGAACTAAATGAAGATGACTGGAGAAATGTAATATGCATATTATATTCACAAAAACATACCGGTAATATGCGTGAAATCGAAACATAATTCGACTTACCAAAATAGTTGAGACGACGACTTAATGATTTATCGAATCCAAATACATGCACTTTTCATTTTTGAATGAAAGCATGTCTTTGAACCTTGCAATATAAACATAAA
>CAIGRN010204354.1:0-18416 GCA_903798345.1 Fraxinus anomala | reverse complement strand
AGTAAAAAAATCAAGTATTTCTCAACATTGTTGCTTTCGTTTTTGATTTTGATGCTAACAGTTATCAGTGAACTTTAGCTAAATGAAAAATGAGATGTGTTTATTTTTCGAAATGAGTTGATTTCAGATTCGCAGTTGAGCTAGCTCCCATAGTAGAAAATCAGAAAAGAGCAGAAGATAACTTTTTCACTCCTAGAAAATCACTCTTGAATTTTACTGAGTTAATTTAGTAGAGACGGTTGATCAACAGGTATCCAGATATATTGGGGGACTAAAATTCGCAATTCAAGACAAATTATCACATCAGCCCATTTGGACTTTAATTGACACAGTAAACTTTGCATTAAAAGTTGTGAACCAACTTAATAAACTCCAAATGCGTGCTTGAATGATTCTCGACGTCCATATCAAGACACTGAAGCTGCCGTTTCAAAATGGCGAAGTAAGGGTAGCGAAAAAGCAATGAGTACCCGAGCTACCCTTGTGATCAATAGGCAATCACTGGATTTAATGTTCAACATCAACCTTCTCGGGCTACTACTGATGCTTACGCACGACCAAACCTCAAGAAGTGTTTTAGGTGTGGTCACACAGGTCATCTTCCTAATGATCCCTAACAATTAATTTTGTCGAAGGTAGAGGAGATAGAAGAGGAACCAGAAACCAAGAAAATTTAATGAAGGTGGTGAACTTACTACAGGGAATGATGGAGATGCAGTCAATTGTATTGCAAAATGACTTCTTTTGGCTCCAAGGAAAAATGATGATACTTGACACCTCAAATCTTTTGTACCCACTGCACAATCGGTACAAAAGGGTGTAATGTCATTATTTATTGCAGCAATAGTGAGTATTTGTCTCTAAAACACTAGTGAAAACACTAAACTTGAAGACGGAAAGACACCCAACCCTTGTAAAATTGCATAGATCAAGAAATGTGTGAAAGTTCAGAAGGAGGTTTGCAAAGATCCTTTTTCGATTAGGAAGTACTACAAGGATGAGGTTGCATGCCGTGTCCTTTTAGGAATACGGTGGCTATTTGACGTTGACCTCACTTACAAAGTCCGAGACAATACTTATATATTTTGGTGGTATGATAAGAAGATAATCTTGTTGCCCCAATGAAAACAATTTGAAGAAATTAACGCTCCTAAGCCCCTGTTGGACAATCATTATTTGGGAAAAACAATGTTTGAATGGTAAATTTTAAGAAAATGTTTGGTTAAGAAGTAGGAAAAAGTTTTGGGCTGACGTGCAAAATATTTTATTGAGTAAATGTGTAGTTGAAAATGAGTACGTAGAAAAATATTTTCAAATAATGTTTGTGGGCTAAAAGTGAAGGAGAACTCTTCAATAGTATTTTTGGGCTTTAATTTCTCGAATCCAAGCTAAGATTCGAATCCTCTTAACTTGATATTAGAATTGTTGGAGTATTTCACTCCCGATTCATTAATTTTCTCTTTTCAACCAAACTCAAGGTCGAGTTTTCTTCAAGTGTGGGAGAATGATGTTTGGCAATTTTATTATAAATAGGATAGAATTTAGTTTTTATTATAGTAGGATTAGTAGCTATTATAGTATGATTTTTATTTCCTTTAGCTTAGGATTTTGTTTCCTTTTAGGATTTTAGTATTCCTTCTTTTTTGTAACATTGTTTAATTTTCTTATATCGTTAGGATTAGTGGGTTAATTTACCGATATAAATAAAGGCTTGTATACTTTTTCAACCATCAAGTCCATTATAATAAACTTACTCTTTACAAAACTCTCGAGTTTCAAATCTCTTTTTTGTTTCAAGAAACTTTATTCTGATTTGCTCCTTATAATGACATGAAGCAAGAGAATGGTTACACTATGAATGTTGGCCTCAGGAATACACCTATGATGAATTTGTTGACAAATGAATATCTCACAATGGTAGTAGCCCGTAAATATTTATTGATTGAATAATAGGTGACATATAGATTTGATCCGTTAACTGTCACTTCACTGCACTGTCTTCTTTTATCATGGCAATGACTGGATCTTCTAATGTGGATGGAATGTTCAGGGTGCAGGTAAGTCTGCTGTATTGAATAGTCTAATTGGGCATCCTGCATTGGTAAGTATTTTTTCTGTTTGGAACTTTTGTGTCTTTTTTGAAATTATTATTTTCACTCATTACCTAGTGGGCATTTTATATTTTCAAGTTTAATATTTTATGATGCAGCCAACTGGTGAAGGGGGTGCCACTCGTGCTCCGATTTGTATTGATTTGACGAGGGATAGCTCGCTCAGCAGCAAATCAATTATTTTGCAGATTGATAGTAAATCTCAACAAGTTTCAGCAAGTGAGGCTTCTTCCTAAAATATGAACCAAGAGCATCGTTCAATGTGCATTGAATCGATCACCCTCTTCCCCATTTTTAAAATTAGAATCAATATGTTATCATTCAGTCTCATGATTCCAAATGAGTTTTTTCTTTTGTTTTTGGCCCATCATAGGTGCTCTTAGGCATTCATTACAAGACAGACTAAGCAAAATCTCAAGCAAGAGTCGCGACGAGATATATTTAAAGCTTCGAACAAGTACAGGTCTGTGTGGTTTTACAGAATTATTTGATTTCCTCAACTGATAGAGTTGTCAATATGCATTTTTTGTGCTCTCATTTTCACCTATTGATCCTAGTTGCGGAGCAATTTCTAATGATTTTCCTTACCCTTAAGAGAAAAATGGAAAAGAGAACTTGGAAAAATTTGGCATTATGGTATATTCATCTTTCTACTTGATTGCAATAGGGCAATATAAACTCATCTTCCATTTCTTACCAACTGAAAAAATCTGAATGCAGTTTTAATGAAGATGGGTTTTCTTCTTGGTTACACATTTAAATATAAAGATAAAGAGAGCTTTAAGCATGGAACATGATCTCATGTCTTATGAGGTTTCTATGACTATCGAAAAAAAATCTTTTAATTAATGCCTGTATTAACATTTTAGTTTTTGATAGTTTATATATTATGCTGATTTGCTTTATATACAGCTCCTGCATTGAAATTAATTGATTTGCCTGGGGTAGAGAAAGGAAATCTCGATGATTCATTAGTGAGTGGCTTCTAAACATTTTCTCTTATATTCTGAACCATATTATTCTGCGATGATTTATAATTATTTTATTTTATTTTATTTTTTCTAAATATATTTCCTAAATAGGTTTAGATTTCAAAACTTTTTTTGGAAGTTCAATATCCCTGTTTCTCTTTTACAGAGTCAATATGCTGAGCACAGTGATGCAATATTGCTAGTTGTAATTCCTGCTTCTCAGGCTCCCGAAGTTGCAACATGTAAAGCTATCAGAATAGCTAAGGAGCTTGATGGAGAATGTAGGTTTGCTGCATTTATTTGATTTTGATGCCTGAACACCAAAAAAGAAATTGGGCTTTTTTGTTTTTGGAGATTCCACTGTTCCATAATCTATTACTTTAGATGAAGCTCCAAAGCAATAATTGCTTGTTTTGTACTTGTCAGGTACAAGAACTGTTGGTATTATTAGTAAGATAGATCAAGCAGCTTCAGAACCAAAAATCATAGCTGCTGTACAGGCTCTTTTGTTGAATCAAGGTCCACGAAGCACATCTGACATTCCATGGGTTGCTTTGATTGGTCAGTCCGTCTCCATAGCATCTGCTCAATCTGGCTCTGTTGGAGCTGATAATTCTTTGGAAACTGCATGGCGAGCAGAGAGTGAAAGTCTGAAATCTATACTAACGGGGGCCCCTCAAAGCAAGCTTGGGAGATTAGCATTGGTTGAGACCCTTGCTCAACAAATCCAAAATCGTATGAGACTAAGGCTTCCTAATCTCCTCTCTGGGTATAATACCTTCTCCAATTTCTTATGTTTTGATTTCTGTTTAGTTAATCCATTTGGAAGAGATTGATTCTGTTTGTAAGACCTTAATCAAGTATTGCTTTTCGTACACTTTACTTTCCTTTTCCCTTTAGATATAATATATAAAAGAAATCACTGAATCAGCACTCTCCATTTTTCTGCACAACATAGGATTGCTGCCTTGTACTATAATAAAGAAAGCTAACTATAGGCAACAATCTCGTATAGTTGCAAATCATTACCTGAGTATGAACTGAATCGAAAACAAATGACAAAAATTTGGCATTCTTCTTTAGCTGTAATAAAGAAGAATGGTTAATAGAGCACGGATGCTACTTCATTTAAGTCTCCTTCTCACATAATACCTGATTTTATTCGATGTTATTATTTTTCTTTTACTGTTTGTCAAGTATCAATTATTCTTGAAGCTTACGAGGTTGGATGCATATAGTTGGGATACCCTGCTTTCTATATCGCAGTCCAAGTGACTTTTATTTGATCATTTTTGCGACTATTGCAGGCTTCAGGGAAAATCCCAAATAGTGCAGGATGAATTAGTCAGACTTGGTGAACAAATGGTTAATAGTGCTGAAGGTACAAAAGCTTTGGCTCTAGAGCTTTGCCGTGAATTTGAGGATAAGTTCCTCATGCACATTACAACTGGTGAGGTGAGACTTAGGTGGAAAATTCTCCTTTGGCTAATTTTTGTAATTATGAAGATTTTTTGAGTAATTAGGATGAAGAAAAATTTCGTTATAGCATCACTTGAAGACTGAAAGAGTATCTTTGGATGCTATACGGTCTTTTCCAGATCAAGCCCTTGTTTCATTTTTATTTTTTGCAAATGCCTTTTTTTTTGAAGAATGTGTGATAAAAAATAAGGGAAAAGTTATGTGTTCATGTGCAAAATTATTTTATTGGGAGAATGTGGTTGAAAATGAGTTTGAAAAAAAAGAATCAAATCGAACAAGAGCCAAATTTGAGCTGCCGATTTTCTTACCACTCGATGATAAAATATGGGATTCTAATTGTTTAGTATTTCTTATGGAGTTTTTCTCTTTATTATTTAATTGTTCGTAGTGTTGATGGTCATCGCCATCTTTTCCATGACATGCTTAAGTTCTGTAAGATGTCTTAGATTTTGGTTGTTTGTGCACAGTACTGAATTGGTTTGGCAAAATAGTCTGAGCATTATTACTTTGTTATTGCATATGGTTCTGAAGTTCCTTTTCATTTCTTCCAGGGTTTTGGGTGGAAAGTTGTTGCTAGCTTTGAGGGTAATTTCCCAAACAGGATGAAGCAACTCCCACTAGATAGACATTTTGACTTGAACAATGTTAAGAGGGTAAGTATTCTACACTACTGTAACTTCAATTGTAAGCATTTCCGTCTTAAGTTTTCATGTTTGTTCTAATGTGCCTTTACAATAACCATTTTCCCTTGTTATTAGATTGTTCTGGAAGCAGATGGTTATCAGCCTTACCTTATTTCTCCTGAGAAAGGGTTGAGGTCTTTGATAAAGAGTGTTTTAGAGTTAGCAAAAGAACCTTCACGTCTTTGTGTAGACGAGGTAAACCAGTGTTACCCCTTTTTTGTTGTCCTTTTGTAGTCGTTTTACTTATGTGTAGGTGTTCTCTTTGTAAATTGGTTTCTTGTTTTCCATGCGTTCTTTTGATTGCTCACTTATACCAAAGAATTGTCATCTTCTCTGATCTCTTCCATGCCATTTGACTTTTCTTACCATTATTTTTAGTACATTTAAGATGTTATTTAGTTCTAGATAGATGTTGAGTCCATGGATTCTTGACTCTGTTCTTGGTGAATTGGTTTTTATTTAAGTCTTGACAGACATTACCATCCAATTTTTTGGACTTGAATAATCTATCCCTGCTGAAGTATTTCCTTCAGGAGGTTCTCTTTTGCTAATACACTATATTACGTTTTGCTGAGCTGCCATTGATGTCAGATCGCCCATTTCTTTTGTTGTGCATGAAATCCTGTTAGTTCTTACTGTGTACTCTTTGGATCTACCTTCAAGGCTATTATACTTGAAAATCTTTGGACAGGTGCACCGTGTACTTGTTGATATTGTCTCAGCTGCTGCAAATGCTACTCCAGGTCTTGGTAGATATCCTCCTTTTAAGCGAGAGGTAATCCTGAGTTGCAGACATTCAATCACTTGTATAGGTGTAAGGATGTGTTTATTCGCTCAATCATCATGTAAAAAATTGTTTGCTTCTTTAATTTGCTAGGTTGTGGCAATTGCCACCACTGCTTTGGAAGGGTTTAAGAATGAAGCAAAAATGATGGTAGTTAACCTTGTTGACATGGAACGGGCATTCGTTCCCCCTCAACACTTTATCCGCTTGGTGCAGAGGCGGTACGTTCACCAACTGTTGCAGTGCAGTTGTTAACTTTTTCCAAACTCATTCTTTTGGAGAGATGTTGAATATAAGATTATTATGTATGTTAGATTTATTTTGATGCATTATCTTCTTAGATGTCGATTTTGGAGGGAGTAATGCTTCATGTTTTTCTGTCACAATCTCTGTATCAGTTTCCCCTGTTTAATGATAGTGTATATTACAATGTCTACATCTGATGGTTTTTGTCAGGATGGATAGACAGAGACGCGAGGAGGAGCTGAAAACTCGATCTTCTAAAAAAGGTGTTGAAGCTGAGCAATCCATACTGAACAGGGTACACTTCTTTTATCTATGAGTGTGCTCATACGGATGTCTGAGATTTTTGTTTTTATGTACCGTTATCATGGCTAGTACAATATGCCTAAGAATTTCTGTAAAATATTTCTGTTCGTAAATTGTGATCTTTGTGTACTTCTAAATGTCTTCAATGCTACATTCAGGCCTCTAGTCCACAAACAGGAGGCCAGCAAAGTGGAGGGAGCTTAAAATCAATGAAGGATAAATCTAGTCAGCAAGATAAAGATGTACAAGAAGGATCAGGCTTGAAAACCGCAGGGCCTGAAGGGGAAATAACAGCAGGTTTGTGCAAAAATTTGTTTTTTCTTTCATCAATAAAAAATCACATGTTCTTTCCTCCTACCTTTAACTTGATCATGTTTGCATCATATGCACATTTCATTACCTCTCACTCACCTTGTTGTGAAATAATTAATTAATACTGGTGGCCTTAGTGTGTGATTGATGAGCTATGCTGCAGACAGTTCATTTTTCATCTGTATGTAAATAAAGCAGTGATCTGAATAAGTGCTGCTACTCATGGAATTTGCACTGTTGTAGTTCGAAGCTGTTTTGGTAAACTGAAGATTTTTTGTTAATACATCAACTGTGAACAAATAACCTGGCACAGTTTTAGGACAGACGGTGTAGAGAAGAACTATTTACGTGAATCACATAAGAGAAAGCAAACAACTTATTTTAGACATGCATAGCAGCCTTGTCAAATAATGTGTTAAGATTGTCCCTGATGCATGATTTACTAGGGCAATGGCTTCTTCAATGCTAAAATCATTGCATGGGCTTCCTATTCTGTACTTTTATTCTGGCAATGTTTTGATTGAGTACCTTTCCACCATTTGCAGGGTTCTTATCGAAGAAAAGTGCCAAAACTAATGGTTGGGGTAGAAAATGGTTTGTTTTGAATGAAAAAACTGGAAAGGTGAGAAAAAAGTGGCAAAGCCATTTTAATGTTGGATAACAATTTTTAATTTACTGAAATACTTCTTGTACCTTTTCTTCTCTTTATTCAATGGCTCACTAGGAGAATCGTCTCATCTTTAATCCAAAATCTAATTAGTTCTTTTTATACGCATATCAAGCACTTATAACTTTTTTTTTTTTAATCTTAAACTTTTCATCAACAGAGAAGGTTCTTTTATCTGTTTGGAGTTTGGATTGATAATCATTCTGAGCTTTTCAGATCGAATATCTGTGGTTAAACCATTGCACTTAGATTTTCTCTGGGTTTCGAATATAGACAGAAACTTAGTGGTATACTTTTTCTTTTCTGGAATGAGTACAATTGAACAAATACAACCATTTTATAATGAATAATGCATTGTATTCGATGATTAAATGTGTCTTCTGCACTACTTAGTGGTCTCATTATTGCTTACGCGATGAATGTCTACTAATAAATCTCCTTTTTGCAGCTTGGGTACACCAATAAACAAGAAGAGCGACATTTCCGTGGTGTTATTACTTTGGAGGTATACAACATGTGTATGAACCTTTTTTTATGTATTTTAAAATTTTGAAAATGAATTTGGGGGAGTTATCTTTTACTTGATTAGTTTCAGAGTCTGTTTCTAAAAGTTTATGGTTCTTGTTTGCCTTGTCTCCTTTGTAAATTGATCTGTTTCTTTGTATTCGGGTTCCCCTACATTTCTGGATGCTTATGTCCCTGTAATTATTTAAGTACCATTAATCTGTTTGTGGCATTCTTAGCCCCCATTTGGCCCCCATTATTTGTCATTATTTGAGATTATAATATTTGAAATAGTGTTTTTTTGAAAAATGTGGTTAAAAAAAAAAGAAATTATTTTGGGTTTACGTGTAATATTATTTTATTGGAGAATGTGTGGTTGATAAGAAGAGAGAGAAAAATAGATTATAATTTTAATGGGGGCTTAAATTTATTGCAAATCTGATATTTAATTGATTGGAGTTGCTTAACTGATATTAATAATATAAGAGGAAAGAAGAACTATCATATGAAAGTGGAGTTACATAAAATTAGTGCGTTGGCATGGTTATATTTGTCTTAATTTTCCTAAGATAATTTCAGCGAAAATGGGGTGTTTAGACAAAACACACTACTAACAGAACACTTCATTTTCTCTCTTCCAAGAATCAAGACATGAGTGGTGAATCGTCTTTGTCCAAAATAAAGAAAAATAAAAACATAATTTTGATTCTCCACGAAGAGATCTTAATGCATTAAGAAAGCTCTTGTATTACTTTTCCATCTGAAGGAACCAAATTTTCCAGGCTTTTACTACTTTACTGGCAGTCAACCCCCTCCAACATAAGAGCTTCTCATATGTATATTATGTAGAATCACAGTTCATTATTACAAGGTTTTATGCTTGTAGTTATTCTTTTGTGGGTTGACTAAATTTTTGACAAAGTTCTTCCTGCTTGTTTACTTGGAATTTGTTAGCTATTCTGCTTCTGTCTTCATTTTTTGCATCCTGATGGTATTTTCCCAATCTCTTTGACTACAATGTTTGAGTGTTTATTCTAAATAAAATAGAGAGGAGGAAAAAATGTACTATTGAAATATTCCATCTTTTCAGCATTGTATGTGATCAAATATATGAATGTTCAAAACACATTGTTATATCATCAGGAATGTAATCTTGAAGATGTATCTGAGGAAGAAGAAGCTCCTTCTAAAAGTTCCAAGGACAAAAAGGCAAACGGTCCAGAGAAACCACCCAGTCTGGTATTCAAACTAACAAGCCGGGTTCAATATAAAACTGTTCTTAAAGGTATATTATGAATTTTGGTTGTTAATCTTTTATTTTTAATATATGTGTTGACACTTGGTGCTTTGATGTTGCAGCTCATAGTGCTGTTGTGTTAAAGGCTGAGAGTATGGCAGATAAGACAGAATGGTTAAAGAAGTTGAGAAATGTTATCAGTTCTAAAGGAGGTCAAGTGAAGAGTGAATCTGGCCCCTCCATGCGGCAAAGTCTTTCTGATGGTTCTCTTGTAAGTAACTAAGTGAAGTTCATTGCCTTTCTGCTCTAATATATGATATCATAATTTTCAATTCTTCTAGTTCTTGTTCTGTTTAGCCTGTCAGATACTAAGCCCTTGTTTGGCTACTCTTTATAAATTGTTTATAATCAGCCAGACACTTTTTATCCCAATAGTTCATGAGATCCACAAGTACTATCCACCACTTGTTTTATATATTTGTAATTTTAAGCGTTCATAAACAACTTTTAAACATGCTTTAAATAATTTTGGTATACCTGAGCAACATCTCTTTTAGTTGGTTAGGATATGTTATAATCCTTTCTAAGACTTAATAATAAGCTATTTAACATGTGGGTGAACCATTTAGGATACAATGGCTAGAAAACCTGCAGATCCGGAAGAAGAGCTTCGCTGGATGGCTCAGGAAGTGCGTGGTTATGTTGAAGCTGTTCTTAACAGCCTTGCTGCCAATGTCCCAAAGGTAAGTTTCAAACTGAACGTTCATTGTGAATCGGTTTATTTGAAGCGGAGACTTGATATGCAATTTATTGGGATTTTCAGGCTGTTGTTCTTTGCCAAGTGGAAAAAGCCAAGGAAGACATGCTTAATAAGCTGTACAGTTCTGTCAGGTTAGCACCACTATTATACCTGTATGTAATATACCATTTGCCTTGTAACTGTCATATTCATTATCAAGTGTGAGAAGCATGCATGAGAAATAGAACAGTATTTTGTTGATTCGTCTTTCGTACCCATTCACATGCATTCGAACACATCATTTCTTGTCTATTAAATTCTGTCATACTGTTATTCTTCTTGCCTCATCATTGCATTTTCATTTTGATGTGGATTTCTAGTGGCCAAAGTACAGCAAGAATTGAAGAGCTTCTCCAGGAGGACCATAATACAAAGCGCAAGAGGGAGCGTATTCAGAAACAGTCTTCTCTTCTTTCCAAGCTCACCAGGCAACTTAGTATTCATGATAACCAGGCAGCTGCAGCGTCAGACTTTTCGAATGGTGGAGCAGGTGATTATTATCTCATTTTGGTTTCTTTACCTCTACAGTGTGTTATGAATCTTTTGCAAGCACAAAATCCTGTGAAACTATTCCCTAGTTGCATTGGAGAATTTTTAGCACCCCCATATGAAGGATTACTGTTGGTAATAGTGCATGTCTATAGAGTGCTGAACACCAGCATCAAAACAATGAAATTGGAAATTTGGAATGCACAATTACAGAAGCCAAAAAAACATGCACGTTAGGGTAAGAGGAATAAAGTCTTACATAAAGATTTGACAATTAATTTGGTACAAGTACAACTGCTTCATTCTTGACTGTTAAAAGAAACAGAAGGGATAATAGCTGTGAATGATTACTCGTGATCTACATGTAGACAAAAAGATGCACATTTCTGTTTACATAATAATGTTTAGAGTTTGTACTTTGAAGTAGCAATTCAAGTTGATATTATGACTTGAAAAATCAGCTATGATTTTCTTTGCTCTGATTTGCTATGTTGGCATGATTTGGGGATGGAGGCGGGAGAGGGTGTATGCACTGCTAGTCACTCGACTTTTAGTGAAATTTCATTTTGATGACTAAATTTCATTTGTCTCAACCTGGTCACTGAAAAACTCCGTTACCAGTTAGTTACAAAGTTTTAAGTTCAGTAACCAACCTCGAACAAAATAGAGTCGTGACCAACTTGAAATTTTGATATGAGTTTGGGGGCTCAGGCATTTTCAACCTTGGAATGATGACAACCTTACCATACTAAGTGGCTCACGCATCATTTCTACACGTTTAAACATAAACATTTTTCCTTATTGACATGTGCAGAAAGCAGTCCAACTTCGGCCAGACCCTCATCAGGTGATGACTGGAGATCAGCATTTGATGCCGCTGCCAATGGCCCAACTGATTCATATGGGGGCTCTAGGCATTCATCCAATGGTCACAGTCGTCGGTACAGTGACCCTGCTGAAAATGGCGACGTGGGCTCTGGCTCAAACTCCAGCAGCCGCCGCACCCCTAATCGATTGCCACCTGCTCCACCTCAATCCGGATCTTCTTATAGATTTTAGATTAAATAATTTTGATAATTGATTCATGCATTCTTATTGGGTGATTGCTCATGCCTACTTGTCTTGAGCTCTAGAATTGTCATACACATCTTTGTAGATATCAATATTGTTTTTGCGGTTGTGTTTGCCATTGCTGATTTTTGAGATGTACTTGCACTAACTTCCATTGGAATTTTCTTCTTCCCTTCGGTGTTTATCATCTATATTTTTTACAAATATGCTGAGACATGCTTTGTGATTAGTAATTGTAGTGTTCTTACATTATCGTTGTTTATTATTATTATTTTTTTTTGAAATAAATCTGTGGTGGTTCTGAGTGGCATTGAACTAGTTATTGTTGTTTTATGTGAAATGGGGCTGTTTGTGAAATTAATATGGCTGATGTGATTTTAAATGGTCTAATTAGATTTGATCGATGATTTGAATGAAGATAAAATATTCGTGTAGTCAATTTCAAATTTATCGGTATGAATTTTGTTCATTGCTTGTATGAATTTTTGATATAGGTGAAAATGTGCAGTTGAATAGTTCATTGCAAATCAATGCATTCTTGACAAAGAAATGCCTGTTGTTTTCCTCCTTGAATGTGAGGAGGGAGTTGCAATTTTATACGAAGGTGGCGGCTAGAGATTAGTGTATCTCTATACATCTGTCTGATGAAGATAGGTTTGAATATTATTTTTATTCTTTTGTCTGTCAAATTATAAGCTACCTTATTGATAGTATAGATAGTATTTTTTAGTTTTTTAATATACTTTTATTTAATGTAGGGGTATATTAGGAAAAATATAAGAAAAAATTATATTTTTAAATATATTTATTACATTTTTTTAATATGTGCAAAAATAGAAACAAATTTATTTTTATGTAGTAGAATTATTGGAAGAAATTCGACAGATCGACAAAGGACACAAAATGAAAGAGGACCGATTGACACCTTTGCGGCTTTGACCCTTGCAGCACTTCTTTCTCCAATGGTTTGTGTTCATGACAAAGTTTGTGATTTAACTCTGTATTTTATCTGCCAAGACCACTTGGCTCTAGCGGGATCTTCAGATATAGGAAGTGGATGTTCGATACTACAATTCCCATCCCACTCCCCTAATGTAGTCAAAATGTTATTTTTTTAATTTTAATTTGATCACTCAAATTCTATAGTTTTTCAAATAATATAGTAGAAAACTTCATGTCAACGTCAAGTCAAATTGTCATTCGTCACAATGAAAATTGAAAAAAAAAAATCAAAGATTTTTATATTCGATCTCAAAGATACATATAGAATTATGAGAAAAATCACATTCAATGAAAGTTATATGTACAGTTTGGAAGGAGATTTTTCATATTTTTCAAGAGATTTGGTGGGCTTCTTTCCTTTCAAAGTTAAACGACTATGTAGCTAGACTTAACAATTGAGAACACGTGTTCACCTGTGTAGGATCCCAGTGCATTTTCCTTCGAACGGCCTATAGTCATCGACTTCAAGAAATGGTAGAAGAATGTGATCTATTATAAGACATACAAAACATTACAGGCATATAATTATGAAACAGTGGTTAAATCAATCGAGTATTCAACTTTTCAAATTCTTCACAAGAGAGAAAATGACTTCTATACCTAATCGATAGTTCCTCTTGCTTTAGTTTCCTGTTAAGGCACTTTTGATTCCGAAAAAACAAAAGACCTTGCTTTGAGCATAAACAAGTCTCGTCAACCGTTGATTGTCATCTCACTCTATGGAGAACCCAATTTGGATTTATGTTAACTTTGTTGGGAGGTTTGCATAGTTGTTACGTCAACTCCAAAAGGATAACTTGCGTTGAAATTGATAAAATTCGGCGAAGTTCATAATTGCATAAAAGTAGTCAAAGTAGTGGTTGCTGACATGTTGAGGCACTTCTTCGTGCCTGGCCTTTCTTTCATGAGTCGGCAAGAAAATAAATAAATTTTAGATGATAATAAGATTTCGCTGCAAGTCGAGTAACCCAGAATGCAGTGGTTATAAATTATAATCCTAAAAAAATAAAAATTATGATCGCATAGAAATAAATTAAAACCCAAACGACATCGTAGCTCCATTTGTTAGTCCACGCTATCCAATTCCCTTGAGAGGGACAAAAGATCAAAAACCAGTAGCATTTATCAAATCAATTCAGATAACAATGGCGAAGGGCAAGAAAGAGCTGCTGGCGTCAGCCCCATGGCGGGTGGAGGAAAATGAAGAGAAATTCAAAGACGCGAAGCTCAAAGTAACGAACCAGCCAGGTAAAACACCCATAATGCACGTCCCTGGAAAGAACAAGTACAAAAACGACGACGTTGGGGAAGACTCCCTCACTGAAATCGATCCCGAACTCCGCTACAGCTTCCAGCGCAATTTCCAAGTAATTCAATTCATATATTTTTTTGTATGTATATGGTATGTGTAAATTATGTGAGAACACGTTTGGCAGAAAACTGGTGTATTTTTGTGTTCTTGTGGATGAAAAGTTGTAATTACGGGAGAAAGGTAATGTAATGGTTGAACCTCAACACCACACCAATTTCACACAACCTGGAATTAATAAACTCAAATAACAAATTGAATTTTATTGCTCACTGAGATATAGTGCAATAACGGAAGGACTACAGAAGAATTGATAAAGAAAGGGGAAGATATAGAAGAAACACTTGGGGAAGAAGAATCCGATTCACATCACACTTCTCTCTGTTTCCCCAATTACAGCTGTTATAACATACTGGCAAGAAGAAAACGTGAATGCTACGAAGAAAATGTGTTCAACTCATACAATTTGATTATAACTAAAACAACACCGTTTATTTCTAAAACAAAACTGCATCATTTAATTTCCATCCAAACGATGCCTTTCCAAACATCTGAATTTGAATGTTGGGTATGAGCGTTAGTCCTCGTCGTCCTCTCTCTCTGTGTCCTGCGATTGCTCCTTTTCTTCTTCTGCCTCCACTTCCATTGATTCTCTTCTTCTCCTTCATAACATCTCTCCCCCTTGGACCAACCTTATCCCCAAGGTTCAGATGATTGAGGTACAACGCTGTCCCTTTGTTCTGGTAATTCAAAGACTGGAACCACCTTCTCACCAATTTTCTTCTTCAACAGTGATACATGAAAAACAGGATGAATATGAGCTCCAGAAGGTAGTTCCAATTTATATGCAACCTTTCCCAATTTCTGAATTACCTTATAAGGCCTATAGTATTTCCCAGCCAATTTCATGTTAATCCTCCTAGCCACGTAGTGTTGAGAAAGCAGGTGTAGTTTAAGGTACACCCAATCTCCTAACTGAAATTCTCGCTCACTTCTATGTTTATCAGCATATAACTTCATCCGAGCTATGGCCTGTGCTAAATTTTCTTTGAGGATTTGGTCCATTTTGTGCCTTTCTTGAAGCAGTTCATCTATTGCTGCCACATTGATCTTTTGGTATGGTATGGACATAATGCCAATTGAGGGGGTTTGATTCTATAAAGGGCCTCGAATGGTGTCATTTTAATAGAGGTGTCAAGGGTGGTATTGTACCTCCATTTGACCATACTCATCCATTTACTCCGCTACTTGGGGTGCCTGTAAGCCGTACACCTAAGGTACATTTCTAAGCACTAATTTAATCTTTCCGTCTGGCCATCCGTTTGAGGATGATAGGCAGAATTCAACTGCAACTTAGTTCCCAGTTGTCTGAATAGGTCTTGCCAGAATGCACTTGTGAAAACTTTGTCTCTATCTAAAATGATGCTCTGTGGCATGCCATGAAGTTTAAAGATGTTATCTAGAAATAGCTTTGCAACATTGGCAACTGAGAAAGGGTGTGATAGAGATAGGAAGTGGCCATATTTGGTGAACCTATCTACCACCACCAAAATGGCATTCTTGGTTCCTGAGCTGGGCAATCCCTCAATAAAGTCTATAGATATGTGACTCCAAGGATATTGTGGTTCGGGCAAAGGCTATAGTAAGTCAGGATAGGCAACATGCTCTCCTTTACACCTCTGACATGTGTCACATTCCAAGACCTCCTGTTTGATTTCCCTCACTATTCCAGGCAAAAAGAAGTGACGTTTGGCCCTGTGAATGCTAGCCTGAACCCCAGAGTGTCTTCCTTCCTGAGATGAGTGGATGGCCCTAATTAATTTCTGTCTCACACATGCTTCTGAGCCAATGTAGATTTTAGATTTATACTTAAGCAACCCATTCTTATAGGTATTGTCAGATTCTGACTTTTCATCAAGAAGTAAGGCAGTGATTATGTTTCCAGCTCCCTCATCCCCTTGGTAACTTGTAATCACCTCTTGAATCCAAGCTGGAGTCATGGTTGTTATGGCAGAACATTCAGCTTCCTCGCTATTCTCTCTTCTGGACATAGCATCTGCTACCATATTGTGTGTTCCCTTCTTGTATTAAATCTCATAGCTAAGGCCCAATAGTTTTGTTAACCATTTCTGCTGCGGGTTGTAATCCTTTGGTCCAATAAATGTTTAAAGGACCGATGGTCTGTTTTTATGATGAAATGATGTCCTTTCGGAAAGTGCCTCCACTTCTCATATATAAATAGACCAAAATTCCTACTATTGATCCCTTTACTTAGGTACTCAATAGGTCTCTTATTCCGCATTAAAACAGCCCCCAATCCACCATGGCATGCATCAGTTTCTATCACAAAGGGAATAGTAAAATCTAGGAGAGCCAATATAGGTGTAGTACACATAGCAAGTTTTAATTCTTGGAAAGCCATATCAACTGCTTCATTCCACTAAAACTTATCCTCCAAAAAAATCTATTAGTGGTTTGGCCATGGCCACATATCCCTTCACAAACCTCCTATAATAACCGGTGAATCCTAAGGACCCTCTTAATTGTTTAACATTTATAGGTGTAGGCCATTCTTGCATAGCAGCATTCTTGGAAAGATTTGCAGACACCCCTTCAGCTGTGATAATATGCCCCAAGTATTCTGTCTTAGATTGCCCAAATGAACACTTACTCCTCTTAGCATAAAGTTGGTGTTCCCTCGACAATTTTAAAACCTCAAATACATGCTTGAATGGGTCTCTAAGTCCTTGCTGTAAATCAATATGTCATCAAAGAAGACCAACATATATTTCCTGTGTTGTTCTCCGAAAACTTCATTCATTAGGCATTGGAAAGTGGCAGGAGCATTTGTGAGCCCAAAGGGCATCTGAATTCATAGAACCCTTCATGTATTTTAAAAGCTGTTTTCTGAATGTCTTCCTTAGCAACCCTAATTTGGTGGTACCTTACTCTCAAGTTTATCTTAGTAAACCACTTTGCTCCTTTTAATTCATCTAGTAGCTCATCAATCAAGGGCATAGGATACTTATCTTTGATGGTCAGGCTATCTATCTGCCTATAATCTGCACAAAACCTCCAAGTACCATCCTTCTTCTTGATCAGTAAGACAAGAGATGCATAAGGGCTAGTGCTTGGCTGAATTATTCCACTCCCTCTCATCTCTTTAACCAACCTTTCAATCTCTGCTTTTTGTATGTAAGGGCACCTATATGGCCTCAGTTTGAAGGGTTTTGCCCCTCAATTGGTATGTGGTGATCATTAAACATGGGTGGAGGTAAGCCTTTTGGCTCAGAGAAAACCATTGGAAATGCGTCCACCACTCCCTCAATTTCAGTTGGTACTACTTCTAGCTCCTTATCAACACTTATGTCAATTTGTGCTATCACTCCATAAGTTTGACTCCTGAACCAGCTTCTTTCCTCCTCTTCTGTCATCATATGACACTCCTCATTAATAGCCTCCTTACTTAGTTCCAACTTGGTATCATTATGTAGAAATTGAAGAGCACAGGGTTGAACTGGCTCAACCAATCAACTAACCATGTCACTACCTTCTAATTTGAGGACCTTCAACTGATATTGAAATTCCAAATCCTGTATTTTCCAGCTCAATGGATTGTAGATGGCATCACTTACTAATTTTTCCCCACCTGCTACTAATACATTCACCGCATTCTACAATTGAGGCTCCTGGCCAAGTGTTCATCAATGAAACTGTGGGTACTCCCACTGTCAATGAGGATGGAGACCCTCCTGTTCTTGATGCTCCCTGGAAGTCTAATGGTTTTAGTTCTATTGTTAATTTCTATTGCTTCACTGAATTCTTTCTCAACTTCTTGCTCTCTCTCTCCTCCGGGTAATTCTTCCTCTTTCCCTTGTTCCTCCTCATCTATAAGTATGAAGTTCAACATCCTAATCTTGCATACATGGTCACGTGTGTATTTCTCATCATACTTGTAGCACAACCTTAGTTCTCTCTTGGTTTGGGTGGAAATCAGATGTAATAGCTTTGAACTTCAAGGGGTTTCTTGTATTTGGTTCAGTATAGTATCTTTATGGGTGGTTTCAGCTGGTTTGATATTAGGAGGGGTCCATTTGGTTTGTGTATAAGGTTTATAGGTTTTGGCTCCTTTATTTATGGTTGTAATTGCGTTCTCCTGCAAGAGACCCACTTCAAAAGTTTTGGCTAAGGTTGTAGGTTTAATGATTTTCACCATAGATTTGATCTCCTCCTCGAGGCCACTAGTGAAGATAGATATGTGATAGGATTCTGGTAGATGAGGCAGTGATAACATCACCTAGGATTTCAGTTCTTCAAACTGTTCCTGGTATTCAGCAAATCTCTCCATCGCTTCCACTTATCCAGCTGTTTTTGACATCCATAACCATCCTCTTTAGAAAATTCTTGTTTACCAACATTCACCTCTAAAATCTTCCTGACTTCAATTGT
>CAIGRN010204350.1:0-12622 GCA_903798345.1 Fraxinus anomala | reverse complement strand
AGGAAAGACACATTATGTAACTTTTCCTTTCACTTCCCTCCATATCTAAATCAAAATTGAGCTGAAATAGTAATGAAAATGAAGATTCAGAGAGACGCATTAAATTAAATAGCAATTAGAATATCCAATGGCAATATAAACCAACAAGAGCAGATCAAGCCAGGACTCACTGAATCTACTGAAGAGATTACTGACACCACACACATTACGAGGGCCATCTTCCAGTGAAAGANCATTAAATTAAATAGCAATTAGAATATCCAATGGCAATATAAACCAACAAGAGCAGATCAAGCCAGGACTCACTGAATCTACTGAAGAGATTACTGACACCACACACATTACGAGGGCCATCTTCCAGTGAAAGACAGGTGTGCCCCATTGTAATGGGTAAGGAAATCTAAACCATGGAGAAGATCTTAATGCATGAGAAGTATCAACACGACATTGCTTCATTCTCGAAACGTGCTTTCTGCAGTTGTTAGTTATTATATTTGAGGCTGGTACATTCACATCACAACCTTTGTAGCTATATGCTCCAGCTTCAGTCAGAAGGAAAGCCGCTGCCCATGTAATGGCAAGACCCAGTGGAACCTAGGTTTATACAAGGAAATATTAACTCAAAATGTACACTAGACATTGACCAAAGAAAACCAGAAGTACAGATGTTAACTTACAGCATAAATTAGAAATACACGGTGACCCAACACCGATATTTTGCGAAGGTACTGCAAGATAAATAAATAAGAAGTTACAAAAAGTACATACATAATATCAATGTAATAAAACCCGACATAGGTATTCACCCTTAAAAGGTACCAAGGTCGAACCAGATGTTATAATTTTCATTAATATAAAAATAAAATCCAAACAATATGGTTCTAGAATATTCATAACAGAGCATGATACCGATCAGCATCAATCTTTCTGACACAAAAGGTCTTTTTATTTCTTCTAAATAATGCAGCCATAAAACCTAGTCAACCCTACTTGACCGAGTTTCATACCAGCTTTTTAAATATACGATATGCTTTAGGCTATAATCAAACCAATTTCAGAGCTGGTTCTCAGTTTTTCTGCTCAAACTGGCTAGGCCAGTAACAAAACAATTTCAAAGAAGCAGCATTATCATGCTTGCATTAAGAGAGAGGATACGACTTTAGAAAAGAAGTATCAGAACAGGATGGCTAACTTACAAGAGAAAAAAGAACAACAAATAATATCTGAACAACACCAATTTCAATGCAGGTACCAACTCGTGAGAAACCATAGCTGTAAAAAGAAAGTCCAACAGCAGCAATGGTAGGGGCCACAACCACTGGATTAATTAACCTGAAAGAAAAGAATAAACAAACTGGTGACGGGTTATTCAGCATTTGTAATTCAAATCCTGGTAAGAACAGAAACATTACAACAGAGGGAATAAAGTTCAGTCTTTGTGAAAAGGATCAGTTGCAATCAACAAGATGCTTTTATTACGTGGCTTTATATACAGCATGAGCATTAATCACAGATGAATAAAATTGTCTTTGAGTAACCCTTTTTTTTATCATTTTTCTCAATAAACTTGCATCACTATGGTCAAAAGAGGATATTAGATGTAGAAGAGAACATTAAGGGTCATTCCAAATTAAAAGACCGATGTCTTAAACGTGCTTCCAGATTTAAAAAAAAAGAACCCAAATCTCTAGTATGGTTGAAAACTGTGAACGCTGCACCAGCAAAATAGAAAAGAAACAGAAAACACATGTAATTATAGTTCCACGTGTAATTTATATTGTTATCGTTTAGAATCACTTACTTCTAGACGGTGTTCTAAAGTCGTAATGTGTGACGATGCGTGGAGGCTAAGCTATGGGCTAGGTGAGCTTAGGCGAGGTATATGCGTAAAAAAGCGTAAAAAGACGTTTTCTTATTTTAATATTATTTTAATTTTTAATCAATCAAAAAATCATTTAATAACTAAAAATAATATCTATCAAACATCTAAAATAGATTTATAGAAACTTTACACATTTTTTCAAAAGTTTTCAACAAAAAGATAAGTTTCAAATGTAAATCAACTTTAAAATTTTAACTCAAAAGAATTATAAAAAATATTTAAAATAAATAAATAATAATATTCGCTCCTAGGCGCACATTAGCAGTCAACGACTGCCGTTGACCGCTAAATAAGACGCCAAGCCACTTGGCTTAGAGTTTCCGCCGCACATCGCACCTAAGCGCGCCTTTTAGAGCATTGCTTCTAGAATAGGATCTAATTTCTAGTCATGGATCAATCCCTGGGGCATAACATAGCATTGCAAGATTTTTGCACTTTAGGCTCCGTTTAGCCAGTTTAGAAATGATTTATAAATAGGAATAGTAAGAGAAATAGTAGCAAGTCTTGCGAAATGTGGAGATAATAATTAGTAGGTATGAATGTGCAGTTGAAATAAATATTTGACTTTGACTGAATTTATAAAATCATCTATAAGTTTGTATCCAATCGGAGGCTTAACTGTGTAATTGCACCAGAGCGTAGAGAAAACAAACTTTCCCTTTTTCCTACTTTTCTCTTACAATTGCTGTCTTAGCTGTATTCATTCTCTCCAACCATAAATGTGTCGGCAAAAAATCCAATCTTTGTTTTCACAAAGCTGAAAAGTAACCACCTAAGGGTGAAAAGCCCGTTATTATTTATATCTAGAAGCATAATTTATAGCCTCCTGATTCTTGTGATTTAAAATCAATCATTAATCATAAAAATCTTATTTTTTTTGTTCCTTGGTAGCATGCCCAGCCATTCTTGAAAACAATACTTGTATTTTATTGCAATGTCCAGTCAAGTATATGAGATTTAATTTCAAGTGATTGATGATTTGACCTTTTCTTAAGGTGGGTAGGATATCACATTAAAGAAATTTGTGAGAAACACATAATACTCTTCTTTGAAATTTGTGTGCCTACAAGGTGCATTAAAATCAAGTATATTGTGACAGTATTTAGCAAGAAGCAATTAAGGTCAATAGAGGAATTAGGTAAATGAATAATAGCCTTGAAAGGTGATATAGCAACACAGAAAGCATCAATAGTTTTGGAATGATGTCTAGAATGTGGAAAGTTAAGAAGTTTATCCAAAACTACTAAAGGTGGAGGATGAATTTTATTCATTTGAGGTAGTGGTAAGATAAAGTTCATGCTAAGGTCATGCCAAAGAGTAGGAGTCAACCATGAATTGGAATAAACAAGAACTTATGTGAACAGTAACTTTGTCGAAGAACTAGCAAAATTTAATGCTTGATGAACAATCCGGTAGGAGGAAAGAGTAGGTTCCTATACCAAACTGATGTAGAACACGACACAAAAAGGAGGCAGAGAAAGAGAGATGAGAGGAGGAGAAAGGTGAGAAATGAGAGAAAAAGGATAAAGGGGAGGAAACAGAGAAGAATGAAAGAGGAAGAAAAAATCAATTTTCAATCATCAATATAGTCTAGTTACAAATGAAATCCCAGGTTCCCTTTCATAGGGTAAAGAACTTGAACCCAACAAAACTTCTAATAAATAACTACTCGTAATGATAAAGTTCTAGCTAATCAAAACTATTGAAACATAAATTAAACTCTTTATCTTTTCCTGTCTCTTCTAATTCATAACTTTATTCCCCATCACTAGGTAGGCACGTCATTGAATGCAGAAAGCAAGTGGGCTCCATCATTGTCTGTAAGTCATTTCCAGAAACAACCAGGCAACCATTTTCATAAACCTCAAACTCCAGGAAATCGACCATGATCAGCTGGCTGAGTAGTTGGTCGGGGCCATCTTGACCACTGCAGTAGTCTGATCAGTCATTGAGACATGGGGCAATGAATGAGGAAGAGTGCTGCCATGTGGCAATGCTTAATCATCCATACCATCCCATGCTCACGTATGGAAGACAGACACTAACAAAATCTCCTAATTTAACGCGTGCCCTGGAAACCATGTCCCGCCACTACGTCTCTCTCTGCTTCACAACTTCTTACATGAAGCAACAGACTGTTCAATTTTTCACGATTTGCAAGCCAGGGACAGTGGAACAGGCATATACATAATCTTTGATCAGTAAGAGGTTTCTCTCCTCATCTTCACTAATTTTGCTCAAAATATACTAGTCTTTAAATCTAGATTTGTAAGATGCTAGCAGCTCTATTCTTTTGGATACTGTAGTCAGTTTATGGAAAGAAGCAAATTATATTTTTATTTCAGGTCAAAGGTGCACAGGGATCCCAAAATCTTCATGGATCTTTTTGGAAGTATAGCAGTTTCAAAATCCAATTAATCAGTCTGTATTATCGTGCAAATATTAACTCCCAAGCTATATTATGAAACCTTAACACTTTATCATATCGAATTTTGTTGGTGCAGTCTGAGGCCAAACCCAAATTTCCATGGTTTACACAGTAGCCAGAATCCACTAATAATGAGCTCCCAAATGACAAACACCAATCGTACAACAGAATTTAATTTGGGAGGCAAATCCGCATCTCGTCAATAACATAATGCAGAAATCTTATCTCCCACCCATTGAACTTTAAGCATTATCCATGTCAAGTAAGAAAAAGGGGATTGCAAATATAAGATAAGAGAAAAAGTTTCAAATAGGGCCATTCAAACAGAGAATATACATATACCTTAACAGCAATGCCATTAATCCACTGTATCCCAGGAAGGCTTGAAAAGTTGAACCAATAATTATTGCCCCCTGCAGCTCTTTCATTATATGCTTGAAAGTCTGCAATATTAGAAAACTTTCTAACTACCAGAACGTCCGTTGCCAAAATATCGGATTCCAGGAATTATTATAATTGCAAGACATAAAGTAAAATATAGTTAGAAAATGTTCTGAATTTAGAGAATATCAAGTCCGTAGCCTTCCACAAAATAATCGAATAATGTTATTCACTTTACTATTTCTGGACGAGTTCTCGGAAAACCAACTAGTCATTTACAACATAAAATTTTCCTGAAGGGATGCACATGTCCATCAAAACTTTGTTTATGCTGATAAGATGGTACTACCTTGCCAGGAAAACAATGGGCCTTTGGCATAAAAATAAAGGATTATCTTTAATAGCCTTTTAGTTTTTCTCTTTTTTCCCAAAAGTACTAAAGACTTTTAATTCTTTCCAATCCTTACAGCACCAACTTTTGCAATCCAAGAACTTTTACCATTAAAGGCATTCATCCAAAAAATTAGAGTTCCTTTGTCATTATTGACGTCTTTATTGAATCAGATCACTTAAGTTTTGGATAGGCACCCTACATCTGAACCGAATTCTTACTCGTTAAAGAATCTCTTTCTAGTTGCTCTAAATCAATAGGAGATTCTCTAGAAGAAATATGGGGTTTCGCTTTTGGCAGCAACATGTTTGGTCCCGCTTATGGGGTCAAATGAAGAAATATTTGAATATCAATCTCATACCAAATCCCATCAATCGAATCACTGTTTCTAGAAATGCGAGATATCTTAGTCATACAAGTAAAGATATATATTCATCGACAAGAAAAAGGAAAAACATGAACAGGGATTGGATATTATCTCTAGTCAAACGATACATGATACCAAATGATTGTAAATAATGATAAAATAAATGTTCTTAGGGTCTTCTCATGTATCTGAAAAATTATCTACACAATAATAATAAGACAGATAATTGAGCATGTGAGATTTAATACCATAGAGACATGACAATGTAAAAAGTATAGCTAAAAGAACAATATACTGGGTAGTAACAAAAAATTCAAATATACATGAAGAATGCTACCAATTGGTAACATGTAATATTCATGGCATTATTAAATGTATCTTATATATCTGTTCCAACTGTAACCACACAACATTATAAGAATAACAAGCTATGAAAGCCTAGATACGTACATTGTCATTTAGTCCCAAAAACTCAGAAGAGTTTATTATTGCAAGTGCAGGAGCAAGATAAACAAAGGAAGGGCCCTGTATTAGAGGCAATCTTGATCCAAATGAAGTGTGCAAAAGTGTTGTCAGTCCTGACACGAATAGCACAGTGGAAACCACATTTGCTGTATCCTCCTACACATACTGACTTCCATTAGTTTACCTAAACTAAATGATAAACACAACACAACAAGAGATAGATTACATAATTTAACAAGAACAAATTACAAGTGCTCACATAGGTACCACCCATTGCTGGAACTATCACGAGAGGAATTAGTATCAACGAACCCAACATTGAAAGATAATGTTGAAACCCGTACAGACCAATGGGAACTGAAATATCACAATCAAGAGAGCAGCAATTATAATTACAGTACCAAAAGAGCAGCACTTATAATCACAGTTTATCCTTCATATAGACACTTCATAGTTATCAATATTACATAAGCACCAAATAATGCCATTGTTTACAAACAAAGAAAGGTAACCTGTTTCAGTACTGATGAAGCTATATAAAAAAAATTAGATCAAAATTGCATAATATTTGCCTTCCCTTTTTCCTAATGGATAATACTGCAATAAACAATTAAATAAAGCTACCCACTTTTCGTAGTAGGTAACTGTAACCCCATTTTAACATCGGCAGAATTATTTAACATGAACATTAGTATTTTCATCTTTTTATTTTAACATCAGTGGAACTCTACAGATAAACACTAGTATTCTTTTTCCACTTTAAAAAAGTGCACTTGGGTTCATAGCTCATCAAAAGCCGATAATAATTTATGTTTTAAGGGGCCTAATTATTGCCGCTGTATAGAGCCAGTACAATTCATAGTTTAGGAATTTCACACTTATAATTATGGTTTTGTCCTGATTCATCTTATAAATAGGAAGCAGTCATTAGGATTTTGTATAATCATAAAAAAGAGAGAGATATTAGGCGAAATGGGATGTGCGTTTTTTTCTCTCGTAAACTTCTTTTCTTTACAGTGAATTTTAGATGAGGGCGATCTTGTGTGTTACTTCTATTTTATTGCTCTAGTATAGAATTAAGGTTTCTAATTCTCAACAATTAATCACATAGAAACCTCACTAAAAATCATATCTTTGAGTCATTTCTACCATAAAATACCATAATTCCAAACCAAAAGCTCACCAAGACCAGGAGTATCTCTGAGCTCATACTTCATATGTGCATGCCTCGATACAAACCCATCATCATCCACCACGGTCTGCGGCAGCACATCAATCGGGGCAGCTGCTTCTTCATCCCTCAAGGCCCTCCTACTCCCCTCTCCTGCAGCCACCGGGTGCCCATTCGCCCCCGAATTCCTGCCTCCATCCGAGTCTCTCCGCTTCCTCACCGGTGGCGTCTGCTCCTTCTCCTTATCCCCTGGGGGCTTCACAGCCGCAGTCTCCCCATTGGATGTTGGGAGGGGAGGTTTTTCCGGGCTGGGCTTCGGTCGGCCCCCCTCAAGGTCAAGGTTAGAGTCGGGTTCTTTGGGCTTGGGTTGAACTTGAGGGAGGGATGTAATTTGGCCAGAGTCGCTCGCATTAGTCTCTCCAGAGAATTTGGGTCGAAACCCGGTGCGTTTGGCCCAGGAAGACAGTGGCATTGCAGTAGAATCAGGTTGTCCGGGTCGAGGCCTCTTACTCGTGTCGGAGCTTGCCATTTTTAGTATTATACACTACAAATGCATAGCTCTAAGTCTGCAAGTGTAACATATACATATAGACAGATATATATACGCGGGTGTGTGTATAGATCTGAGACTGAGTAGAGTGTTAGGGTTTTAGAGTGTAGTAGGAGAGTGAGAAAGATCTGAGCTTTAATGTGTAAGTGCGTGAAATGTGAATTGAGAGTAAGTGAGACTAGAGAGATATAAAATCTGTATGTATCTCTGTGTATGTGAGGGAGAGAGAGTAGCAGTATGCAGGGAGTGGAGAAGGGGGGATGGAGATGAAACCGCGTTTAACTTTCTGCTCCTGTAATAAAATGATGACATCACAGATAGATTTTTGTATTTTCCATTTTTCTTTTTTGCATTTCTTTTTTTTTTAAATAAAATAAAATACTTTTACATAACTTTTTTGAATTTACAGTTCAACCCGGTTAAGATAAAAGGTTAATGGATACCCATTATTCTAAAAATACAATTTTTTTTTCTCTTATTTTTTACAATATATTTTTTAATAAAATAATATTTCACGTAAATTCAAAATTTTTCTTTATTTTTTAATCACATATTTTTCATCAAATCACTATTTAAAATGTATTTTTCAAAGAATAATGTGAGTATAAATGAATGATTAAATATTGTCATTACTTGGCCAAACACTGTACAGCTCCATTTCTAGCCCAACAAATAATGGATACTACATTATTATTCTTTTGGACTATGCTAAACTAAACAAGACGACTCGATAAAATCATAGATAAAAAGCACGGAATTAAATTTATCATAAAGTATTTGTTTGACATTAAGAAGTATGAAAATATTCTTTAGCCCCCGTTTGGTGCACATTTTGAGAGTAAGAATGTATTTTTACTGTTAATGTGATGGGGAATATGTGGTTGAAAAATAAAGAAAAGTTATTAATGTGATAAAAATATTATTTTATTAAAAAATGTGTGGTTAAAAATGAATAGAAAAATGAAAAAAATAATGTGGCTGAAACAGGACCTTAATCCAGGAGTCCTCTTTTCTATTTTAGACTAGAAGCAAACCCTTGTGTGTATACAAAATTTACCAGTCCAATTCCAATAAATTCTTTTATTTACATTAATATTCTTGCAAAATCATCCAAGTCGTGTGCTTTAAAAGGTTTTCCTATAAATAAATAACTTTGTTTTGAAATAAATAACATTTTGCTAGTAAAAGTTAGAAATAAATAATTTCCTTTAAAAAAAAAAAACTTTTATCATAAAAGACTAAGCACGTTTGGTGACACCAAAAATGTTTGAAAGTTAAAACACTGAATATTTGATAAATCGGTATGACTATTTGTAAATAGCCAAGAAACGAGTTCAACAATAAATGGGTTTGTTCACTTAAATTTTTTAATATTTTTGCAATTGTAATTAGTATTCTCAGTAATAACATATCCATAATTCTATCCCTTTCATAAGCTCGTTGGACAACTTTAAGATTAGTTTGTGCTTTCCAGACTCGTGCTTTTATAATATTTCAGAAGCCCTACTTTGTTGATCTTGTCAAGTAAACCGACCTATGTGCAATTTATGCTAGGCGTGTCCCCATCGTGCCCAAAGACACCACAAGGGTTAGAGGTAAACAGACGTAGATTAGCCGATAGTATTGCGTCGATAAGTAGATGGTAAATGATATAGTTGTATTTACTTTTATATTCGAATGTTAAATTTATAGTAAACGAGTACTCAACATCTAGTATATGATGTTGGTGTTGTGAAAACATCGTTGTTTTCTTACAAATACTTCTTTTAATTTAATTGGTAAAGAGTATTGCAATTTTTCTTTTAATTAGTTATGTAATTTTTTGAAAAGAGAGAAAATTAGAGCTCCGTAATTTAATATTTTAATTAGTGTGTGTTGATGACCAAAAATGACGTGGTATAATTAGATCAATTTAAATATACTTTTTCGATACTATAGTTAAATAATTGAGCTAAATAAGGTTTTATGATTTTGATTAGAAAGAATGTTATACTATGCTAGCTTAGTTCGACTGAGTTGGGGGACCAATGTCTTTGTTTATAAGCATTTAAACAAGATTTCGCCGCCCTCTTGCATCAAGCTGCGGTACCAAGCTTGAAATGTGTGATACCGCCTTGATCAATGAGTTTTAACTGATTGTAGAGGTCGATGAGTCAAGTCATCATTTCACTTATATGATATATGTCATTATACGATAACAATTATTATTCTTCTTTGATTGGTTGAGGTGAATGTGCTAACATTAGAGATTACACTTGTTCAAGCATAATTGATCACAGAAGTGGGGATGTCGTCAACAATGGGATGCTTTTTTTAGGGAGTAATGATGATGTTTTCAGATGACGACAAATAGAGCCGCACTGGTGAGAGGAGCCTAGTATCTGACCCTAAATTATCACCACAACAACATTTTTAATCTTCTAAAATAGGCCCGAGGCGAGTCTTTAGTTTCACCACCAACAATGTGGATTTGACTCCTTAATTTTCAAAAAATGAGGTTTCTGTTTTATAACTTATTTTAATTAGGGAATCATGGTCCTTAGATGTAGATATTAAAATGGTAAAAAAATCATATTAAATGTGAAATCAAGATCCTCACACCAAGCTTTTGTTAGTTTATTCGTTCATTTTTAAGTCACATGAAAGTAGCTCGAAATTCAACGTCAACAAAGAGTTTCATCACATGAGATTCAACTTCACATATTTAAATAAATTGAAGTTAATGAAATATGTAATTGAAAAATTGTAAATTTCATGAAATACGTGATTAAAATTAATTGTTTCGAAAAGAAAAATTTTAGACCATATAAATTTGCATGATGAATTCCAAGTTGACCCGTGGAATAATGGACAAATTTATGATGGGCTCGCAGCAGTCCATTGATTGAATTACGTTAAAGATGAGTGCTAGCTAGCTGTACAAGGAGATGCGAACCAGAGAGAGTCCACCGAGGCCTGTTTGGTTCATTAATACGTCAATTATAATTATATAAACTAAAATATATCATCAATATAGCTAGAGTTGTAGATGGATCGGATATAGACCAGATTTGCTTATATCTGATGGATCGGATATAGACCCCTGTTTGGTTCATGAATGCATCAATTATAATTATATAAACTAAAATATATCATCAATATAGATAGAGCTGTAGATGGATCAGATATAAACCAGATATGCTTATATCCGATCCGATCTGATAAGAGTAATTATCCACTCCGATCTAATAATTCAACGAATATTTGATTATTAAATCCATATTTGATTTGCTATGTTATCGGATATTCGATCCGATAATCTGATCCGAAATTGAAGAAATTAGGAAAAAATCAATGTTGGAATCAACTTTATTATTATTTTTTTCCAATTCTTAAACGGGATTAATAATTATAAATTTTTCAATTTTTTATGTTTTAAATTTGATGACTTTTTTTATTCTAAATTTATTTATTTTAGTGACAAATAATGTATTTTAAAAATATTTTACCAACTCAATTATTTATAAAAAATTGAATTGGATTGTTATCGAATCGGATTGAACTATATTCACATTTGATCCATTTAGTTAGCGGATTATCGAATTCAGATCTTAATCGAGTTATCAGACTAAGACCATAAATCCATCTTCCATTAATTTCATCGAATTCAGATCAAAATTCAATCCATTGACAGCTCTACATATAGCTCCTAATGATGGAAAGTGATGAATTGGTCCAAATGGAATTAATCTCCTATTTTCTGTACACAAAATAAAAACTTTCAACTGTTGACATAACAAGAGAACGTTAGTTATGATTATTTGAATTTATGATTGTTTCAAATAACCATAATTAATGTTTTTTTTCATATCATCAATGAAAAGTTTTTATTCTATCTATTGAGTTTAGGAGATCAGATTTTTTTGTCCAAAATTGAATTAACACATAGTTGCTGCTTGGTTGGACAGCTCTATCTGTAATAGGGTGTATGTATATACATGTAAAAAACTTTTCTACGCATGAACATGTATGTGCATATGGTTAACAAGTGATGATGACTCTAATAAGCATATAGCCCCCATTTGGCTCCCATTATTTAAAAATTTAATGGTTAAAATAGTATTTAAAAAAAATGTGCGGTAAAAAATGAAAAAAAAAAAAGTTTTGAAATTACGTATAATATTATTTTATTAAAGAATGTGTAGTTAATAAGAAAATAGAAAAAAATGAATTATATTTTAATGTGGCCAAACAAGAGCATAAAAATTAAGAGATTAACAATTTAGGGTTTTATGAATGTCCTTCAGGAACTTTTGTTTTCTATATAATGGTGGTAAAACGTGACGAAAGAATGTATACAGTTGCCGAGCGTGCTGGGCTTCGTCGGAACAATGCACAAGCATGAGGAAGAAGGAGATCAGCGCGCTTAAGACGAGGGTTTGGCTTCCTCTTCCATTTTTTTTTTCCTAATTGGACTTTTGCATTTGGTTGGGCTGAAATTATAATTTAATTTAGTTGGGCCTCTGCTTTTCAATTGACCAGGCCCGAATCAATTATATATATGGTCCAGATCCGTTAATTTCACCACAATTCCATTCCCATCTTCCACAATTTTACACGGTTCCACCACTTCCACTGACACTTGCCTCTCGGTTACACCTTCACTAATGACCAGTCCAGCCGTGTCGGTGCTCGGCGACTCGAGTTTCGGAAGCCGAAAGGTCGGAAATAGGCTGTTAGTGCTGCAGGCTACTGTGGTGACTTGTAAGCTCGTGAGTTTCTAACTCTCTTTTTTGTTTTGTTTTTTTTAAATTTTATTTTGGCGTTATTTTTTATTTATGAGTTATTATTATCCTTACTTAAAAATTATGATTTATGTTCTATGAGTTAATTGACAGTTTGACATTGAAATGAGAATTGTGAATTTGTAATTTGAGATAATAGACGCCGAGAGCGAATGGACTTCCTAATGGAAGAAGATGAAGATATAAAAATGAGAATTGAAACG
>CAIGRN010204339.1:0-23352 GCA_903798345.1 Fraxinus anomala | reverse complement strand
CTCGGCTCGATTGCCACCTCTAACGACTTGACCGCTAGACTCGATTGCTACCTCTAATTACGAATACAAAACGTTAAATTGAGATTAATTCAAAGTTTACTTTTTTAGAATTTTCAAAAATACTTTAGAATTGAATTGGTATCAAGTTGCAAAGGTTGAAGAAAAAAGTGCAAATTTCCCCCAAAAAGTGTATTTAAAAGGTGTCGAAGTAGGATGAGCCGCCTAGTGGCATTCAATATAACAATATTTAACTTTAGTAACTAAAGGGTCAAAAGAATATTTTAAGGACCACATTGAAATTTCACACAAAGTTTAGTGCATTTGTGAAATTGACTGAAATTCAGCTTGTTTGGCTACATATTCGACAAAAGTTTGTCCATAGTTCAACGGTGTCACATCGCATCTGGTGTAACATTAATTAACTTTAGCAACTTAATGAGTAAAAAATACTTGAAGGACCAAGTTGAAATTTCTCACAAACTTCGTTGACTATATGTGAAATTAACCCCCCAGCAAACTGCCAATCACTCTTTCCGGACTAAAGATTCCACCAATTAATATTACTTTCCTTTTGCTAGATTCGAATGTCTTTCAATTTCAATCCTTCATTTTAAGGAAGTTTTCTTTGGATTTAAGTAAGTTTAAGGAGATCTTTGTGGGGTCACCCAAGTGTTCGTACATTATGTGTTGAAGCAAAAGTAGTTATTTATGAACAAGGAAGTTATAAATAATGCAACTATGAATCTCTGAATCTCATGGAGAGTTCGTTCCTGACTCATGATCGATGTTGATGACATGATTAACACATGAAAGTCGGATGTAAAGTGGTATTTTCATCAAGTTACACGGAATTCAATCGATTATGCATTAGAAGTTTCGGTATGTTAGTTCAAAGTTTTAGTTTTCTTAAAATCTCAAATGTTCTCTATACTCTCCTTGATGAGTTGATGGCAAATGATCGGCATATCAGGCGATTCACATACAAAGATGCCCAAAAGGGTTTAAAAACTCGTGGAGACAAATAATTTTAACGCATCAAATCAAAGCCTGAAGGAAAACTCAATTCAATACGTTCTTAATTTGATGAAAGAAAATAATACACCAGGAACAAAAGAACACTTGTTCTTGTGTATCTATTTATCTACACAGGACAATGTTGGTGATTTAAAATGATGTTGAGGATCCGGTCCTCCTGGAGCCACTCTCATTGTCCCTGCATTCTACATTAATGCCTCGTCTTACACTAAGTGTTACCGAGGACAATGCTGGTGATTTCAAATGATGTTGAGGATCCGGTCCTCCTGGGGCCACTCTCATTGTCCCTGCATTCATCATTAATGCCTCGCGCCTTCTGTAATACTCTAATTTCGATTCTTCAATCCCAAATTCACGTAGTGTAAGACGAGGCATACTATTAGCAGCAGGTTCTCTCCCAACCAAAAATACACGAGAAAGTCGAGTGCTTGAACTTGCTATTAATATCGATGCAATGATCAAACTCATCAACAAAACTCTTACAGTCAACAAAGAAGCAGCCATAGTTCGCGGTTTAAATGGAAAATTCAAAAGCGAAGAACCAAAAAAGAGGGAAATTTTTTCAATTATTCTTCAGCGTTTGTGTTAAAAAAGAAGTAGACCCCCGTATTTATACATAAACAGAACAAACTAGGGACAAAACAGGAGTGGGAAAATAATGGTGGGGCGATTTTTTAAGGCCGCCCTAATGGGAATAAGACTTCAAAAACTCAAAAAGCATATTTTAATGATGTTTCATATGTGTATTCGAGCAACGTTATTGGTGCCATACATTTGTCTGAACGTCAGTATGGCTGCTAATCTTTAGTTTGTGAAGAAAAAAAAAATGGATCCACAATGCATTCTTCAATTGGTTCACGTTAATAAAAATGTACTTTTGACATGAAAGGAAGAAACTTTTTCATTTTGTTAACTTTTTTAAGTCTCTTGTCTACACTAGACAATTGGGATGATTTGAGAGAGAATCTAAGGTAAGAAATACATTCTTCGTTCTAATTGATTGAGCTTATATAATATGAAAAGACAAAAGAACGATAAGAGAGAGATAACAATTAAATATATCCAAACATAGAGTTTTGGACAATACGACTCTATAAGTAAAAGGTCGAGTTAGTTGAGTAAGCAATTTTTAACAAGTGTAGTTGACTTTTGTGCTTAATACGAAATGAGCTTTTCAAACGAGACAAAAAATTTTCTCCGAGAAAGAAATTGATCCACAAATACATAGACATAGTAACCGTTACTCGTCCAATAAATAATATTTCAATATTATTTAGAGAAAAATTTCGAACAAGAAGAAAAGTTTATTGCAATCTTTTAGATTTTTCAAAGACATCTTTAGTTAAGTTCACATTTAATAACTCGTGCTTTTGACTTGAAAGGCGAAAGCTTTTTCTTTTGTTATTCCTTATTAGTCCTTTATGCGCAACACTTTAGATGATTGAGGTGAGAAATAGATTCTCTATTCCGATAGATTGAACTTCTATGGGAAGAAAAAAAAGGAAAGATAAGGGGTATATAACAATAAAATGTATTGACATGTAGAACTTTGATAACTCGACTGTATAAGTAAAGGGTCGAGATGACAATTTTTATTAAGGTATAATTAAATTTTGTAATTCTATAATATGAAATAAGCTTTTCGAATAAGACAACTTTTTTTTTTCCTCACTTGAGCCAAAGGAAGGGCAGGACAGGGCAGGGCAGGTGGGGGTCGTCTGGGATGTTGTTCATCCTTTAAAAAATAAAAAATTAATACAAAAGGAGAGGTCTAAATTTGCTAAAGAATCAACTTTTCAAGATAGTAAATCCAAGATTACAAATCCCGTTAAAGAATTCAATCGAGTCTGATATGTTAAGTTGTAGGACATAATTATTGTCGATCATAATTATTGTCACTTCGTGGAGCTAGTCGTAAATCGACCTCCACGGTGAAGTCGTTGTGGGAGTTGGAAGGGGGCAAGAGGCATTTAATCCATTCTTGCTGTTAAAAGTATATCTATCTTAGTAAATGACATTTACATCCTTTTACCTATTGATATGATCAAACAATGATTTGGCACGCCAAATTCTTGACTTCCATATTTCTTTGTATGGTATCATTTCTTAGCAATGATTATCAACATTCATCACAAATAATTCATCATTAGGGTGTGTGAGCCACATTATTATGGAAAAATATATTTTTGAATAGTAGATTGATGAAGAATGTATGATTGAAAAATAATGAAAAGTTATTGATGTGATGGAAATTATTATTATATTGAAAAATGTGTGGTTGAAAATGAATAGAAGAATAAAGATGAAAATTTTAATATGGATCAAGCGTGAGCTTAATAAATGATATCATTCGTAACCATATAATTGATATCTTGTCCACAGTGGATAAGAAATATATTGCACATTATTGATGTGATAATACGTGGTGTTGCCACATCGACGATTGGAGGATAAATTTAAAAATAATAGCCTATATGATAGCACCAGATGTTATCATATCGACGGTGGACAATATATCTCTGTCCACAGTAGGTAGGAGATTAATTCTATTCGTAACCAAATAATGTCATTTATAATATTTTGTTCCCTTTTCTCTGTATGTTCTACCTTTCTCAGTTGGGTAATATCTTTATTTACCGACTTTCACCTTTTATTTAAATGTTTTTGTCTCAAATTTATAGTTTTGCAGCAGTAATACCTTGGGAATCAAAAACGAATTTTGACAACTTGGGACAAATAACATCACAATATTGCGGCTTACAAAAGTTGTACCTTTCCCTTTTGCCTTATACCGAGTTATTGTTATAATATTAAATACTAATGCTGAGTTAATTAAATACTAATGGCAGCCAGATCATCGTCACTGCATGCATAACACATTAAACAGAAGAAAATTATCCTAGAAAATCTCTCTTCCAAATTATGGGCTCTAATGATGCTTCGGATCAGGCCCCCCAGGACTAAGCCGATCGAATTCTCGATTTTGAGCAATATTGTAACTTTTTGAGTTCGCCTTGAACATTTCTTGTGCGGCTTCGGTCAATACATGTCTGTCATGATTAACGAGCGGAACTGGAAGAGTGCGCGTTTCAGAAGGATTTAGCGAAAATGCGATCATAATTAAGCAGAACCAGAAATTTAAAGTAGCCATTAATGTAACTTGCACCAATAGGGTATGAAAAAACTTGGAATTGGGGATGGATTTATATAGGCCTCTGTGATAACAAATTTATAATATTTTTATTGAGAGGATTAATGCAAATAAGATAGTGTATGAATCAAATGGATTCCAGTTAGGTTTTCAAGTGGGAGCACGTTAATGTTGACATGCAATCAAATTCTAAGGATCCTTTTACTTGATTTAAATTCCATGAAAAATGTCACATCCAAATAATTCGATTTCTTCTTTGGTTGTTTGATACGAAAGTGAAAATTGAGTTCGAATTTCAAGGTACAATCATTTTAAAATTATTTTTTGCTAATTTCATGGAAAATACATTCATATGGAGTATTTGAATTTTTATTTTTCAACTTACAAGAAATTGAAAAATCATTCCATCTTTGCTAATCAATCGGAAAAGTGAAACCTGACCAAGTAAAAAATGAGTCTACATAAGGCTATTTCCTTGCCTCAAAAGTGAATGAAAAAAATATTATATGGCCGACTTGGATTGCAAAGCCATTTTCTTTTTCATAATGTGCCATTTGGTAAGAGAAAATTTACACAATCATACTCTTCCAATGCATCTTTTGATATGTGGTGTATATACTCATTCATCATAGTCTAAAAGGTCAAAGTACAATAATTTATATGTGTCAATGTGCACACGCGTCTCAGAAAAGTTGAAAATTTCACACATGATTTTTTCTGACCTTAAGTTTTGCCTAGTTCTAAGCAAAAGTTTTGACATTTAAGGGAATGTGTAGTGCCAGGATCGACTTTCTACCAGCATGAGAACATTGACAAAAATTATGAAAGAACACAATTTTTTTTTTACCTAAACCCCGAAGTTTAGTGACACTGCTAACATCTAGTCCCTCGTCCATCGTCAGCTAAAGATTGCGCTCAAAATCACTAGCACAGCCTCGAATAAGGTGAAAGTTCAGATTACAGATGGAGTTTTCACACAATGAACTAAGACCAAGAGTATCTCCCTCAAATGTACAAAACTCGAAGCCTCTCACTAAGAAGAGGTTACTATTCATCAATACACTCAGAAACCTTCATCTTTTACCCAATATTCACGTGAAAAATTAAAAGAAGAAGTAAAGAGAAAGAAATGGCATAGAGAAATTAAAAGATGAAGTAAAGCGTGAATTCAAAACACGCTATCACTAAAGCATCAATATAAGTGAACCGTGAATTGGGTCGTGTCACCACCAATACCACTAGGTTTCATTTATTTCTTTTTTAGCTCAAATGGCAAGCAACCTAAAACTTTACAACATATTTGGTGCACAATATTAGATAAATTCAGTAATTTTGTTCAATCTAACTTATTAAATATATACAACGTCATAAAGCTCTTGTAGTGGCAGAAGCTCGATATTCCTCCATTTTAATTGGGTAGCATCTTACCTAAGTTCGATATACATGTTTTTTGCAAATATTCTGAGACTGAACACATTTCTTTCGAACTTTATTAAATGATATATACATAACTCCATTTTATGCCTTATATGCACAAGTAGGTGGTTATGTGTGCATAGAAGGTAATATCGTATTCATTTTATCCAAACAATTGAAATAGTAATAGTATTGGGTGACAGCTAAAATGATAATTCATTTTTAAGGTTTTAATCAAAAAAGTTGGTCACTTTTTAACATAGACTAATGATAATTAAAGTTCAATGCTATCTTCTAAGTTTGATTTGTAGAAATAATGAGTGCTTTATAGAATTGTACAAAAAAATATAGTTTTGAGAGTTAATGCTTGATGGGCTTGAGCCAAAATAATTAAATATTAAAAAAAAATCTTAAAAAGTGTACAATCGAACAAATATTTCAAGTGGGGACATTTTTCATCATTTAAATATGTAATCACTTTCAATTATATTCAACTCATTAGAAAAAATTAGTTGGGTGATTAGAATACGATAAGTTGAAAATGAATCTTGAATACTTTACTTACATGGAATTTTCAATCGACCATATTCTCTCGTACGGCAAATGATTTGGATGTCACATTCCAACTCCACAATAATAAAATGGAGGCTTAAAAATTTTATAAAGCAAGATAAAAAGAATAGAAAACAAGAACTAGAACTAGAATATCAATATTAGTATCTCAACCCTTTCATTATTTTTGATTATCGCATTGATGGTAACATTAATTACATTTGGTTGACTATATTTGATTCTTCGAAACACTTTGATATTATATTCTACAATGATTTTGTGCTTGTGGAACGAGTGAATATTGCAGACCAACACACTTGGTTATCAACTCTTATTCTTTTGAATGGATTGAACAAATAGTATAGCAATAAATTATTATTATCCTCATTTAGTGGAAAGCGGTCATGACAATGTTGATCCTTTGACATCGTGACTATCTAGACTCAACCCCTAAATGTATATATTACACGATGTGGAGGGACTCTCTTAAGATATATCGATATTTTTGTTAAGTTGTAGTGTGTAATTTTACAGTTATAATTTCGATTTTGCTCTAATTTTTCTTATAATAAAAAGCCGTCATCAAGGTTTAGAATCATCATCGGAAAGAGAGAGATATTAGATAAAAATAGGACGTACGATTTTTCTCTTGTAAACTTCATTTCCTTATAGTAGATTACTGCAACGGTGGACGATAACGTATTCTACATTAAAGAGAAACCTCTATAAATTTTACGTATTTTTGTATATATTTTTTTTCAATTTCATTATTCTTGATTGTATAGAATTAAAATCTTTAATTCGCAACAATTTTCTTATGATTATATGATGCTCCTAGACCCTAGTGGACGTCAATGGAAGCTAACAACAAAAATATTAGGTGCCCAAATAAAAACAAGAGGGAAGAGCAAAGTGGACTTCATATCCTTAGCGGGTGGGACCGCCCCCTTTGACTTAAATATATGCTAATGCTAGTAATCTCCTTATCTTTTTAAGTGGTCAAGACACTATCCCGTTTCAAGATTTTGCTACTTAGCAAGGTTCTCGAAATTAATATTTTAGACTATTAGTCCAACACAAATTCATTTTAAGAATTTTGCATTAGACGAGCAACTCAAAATTACGATTGTTCTCGTAAAATTTACACTTATGTTATATTTTCAATCTTTTTATAATGGACAAAGACATGACACGGAGAAAAATAGACGTGCTTTTCATGATAAAGTATTAATCTTATGAAGAAAGATAGTTAAAATTATAAATAAATAGCAATTCACAACCCATCTTATTATAACTACAAGTTGTATTGATTAATTGTGCATAGAAATTTTAAAAGGATTTGACATTATCTCCAATCCTGTCATTACCGACTAATTAAAAATGTTACGACTTTAGTGATTGTGGATAGACTTCTGTTACATGTACATCATTGTTTACCACTGCATTTACACTTGGTTATAGAACTTACACTTGGTAAAATCTCATATCATCTTTCACAAAAAAACACAATTAATCTACTCGCTAAAATCGTACCACATATTCATCTGTAATACAGGGTGTACAGACACCTTGTGCAAACAACTTTTCCATTGTGAATAGGTACTTTGACATTTCTATATTATTTGGTTATGTGGGAAAAAAAATGCACCAAATATGAATTTTTTAAAAATGAAACAAAGATCAAATTTGGTATTTGCTCAAACACTATCTGGAGAAAAGTTTCAACAGGAGAGATCTATTTGCATACATAGTAGAATCATCAATTCAAATTATGATACTTTAAATCTCGAGTCATTTAAAAGGTGATATATTGACATTACACATCCACTTTATTTATCTCTCTTATCATACCAGATGTCGAGATATTTCATTTTGAATGTCTAAAAGTTCGAAATTTTATGATTTAAATGGACGTCCTTGCAGTCACATGTGCATATAGGATGAACATTTTTGTCGAATATTTTGAGTAAGCATTATTGAATGGTAAAAGCGAAAATCAAATTAGAAAATAGCACTAGTATTCTAAATAGACCCATTGTGTGCTAGATGTGGAGTTATATTGGAGAAAATGAGACATACAATGAAAGAATACCCTAAAGCGAAGGAAATATGATGTTTGATTCGTCTGGAGAAATTTTATGATTATGAAAATTACTAAGGCTCTTTTACAAATTGGTTAGCGATACATTTATGATGCATTTGATTGCGAACATGAAATTTGCACGAAAAGAAAATAAAATTGCCTAGAAATTATTTGCATGAAAATTATTAATTAAATGTGCTTTATTGATTAATTTTCAACCTACAAAGTATTATACTTGTTCATTTTTATTGGTGGGTAAATAAGAGAAAGAGAGAAATATAGAGTGAATTACTTGAAATATAAAAATTACCCCCGCAAAGAAAATATTTTCCCTAGAAAATATAATCACGTGATTAAAAGTAGGAAAATCTTTTTCATGAACAAAATTGTTAATCTAACAGCACAAAAGTATGAAATTATGTGAAAAAAAATATACTTTTCATAAAAAATATTGACAATCCAACGCACCCTTAAGGATAATTATATTTGCACCACATTTTTGTTAATAGGTTCACATCTTCATTGCAATTCATAAATAAATATCTTATGATACTTTTTATTTCTAATTCCTAGTACACTGGTTTATGTGTGTGTTAAGGATGGCAAATGGACGAGTCGGGGTTAGAACAACCTCCCCGCCCCCCGCCCCGCTACCTGTTTAAGGCAAGGTAGTGGCGGGGGATGGGTTGCTCCGAAAGTGAGATTGAAATTTTTTTTTTAAAGTTTTTGAAAATTCATTTTATTGTCCGCATTAATTAAAATGAAACAATAATATATTTATTGATTTTTTTTTTAAAAGTTAAATTATTCAAATATATTTGGTAAACTAAGACTTTTATTGTTTATCATATTTTTCAGATAATCTTAGCCCTTGTTTGATCTTCATTTTTTTTCAAAATATATTTTTTTCTCTTATTTTCAATCACATATTTTTCAATAAAATAATATCATACGCAAATTCAAACTTTTCATTATTTTTAACCACACATTCCCCATCAACCTATTATTTCAAAATCCATTTTATATCAAAAAATGGGGCTCAAACAAAATATTAGTTGTCATCTTCTAGTCTATGTTATGTACTATATGAGAGAAATCAAAAGAGAGATTTCCAGAGCGAAATGAAAACCCATAACCCCGTCGCCTAATTGTAAGGTATCATCATATCAACTCTCCCATTCGATGCCCATTAAAAGGAAATTTATTTTGGAAAAACTGAATTTTAAAATAATGATTTTTTGAAAAATGTATGATTAAAAAGTAAGGAAAATTTTTGCGTTTACATACAAAATATTTTTTTTGAGAATATATAGTTAAAAATGAATTTTAGAAAAAAATGAATTTTTTTTAGAATGGTAGACAAACATGGCCATATTGGGCTACTTCTTTATAAGTTCGAGATTTGTAATCCACCATCTTCAAAATATCTTGCAACTTTTTCCAAGATTTCCTCATGAAAGAACATCTTTTAAACCATCATCAATAAAGATTGTCTTAATAAAAAAATCGGTTGCCTGTTACGTCGAAGGATATCAAAAATGGTCCTTCCACGGTGATTCTTTGTCTATCCAAGTATTTTTCCGACCACGACTTGAACAATCTTATTCAAGGAAATGTCAGATGGAGACTTGGATTCAGTTATCTTATCTACTGTTATAGAGGCTCATCTTTCATTGATAGAATTGCGCGTAAAACATCCACACTTTTGTTGACGAGATAGGAACAATCAAACTAGGCGTGCTAGTTAGGAACGAAGTTTGGCGAATCAAAGAATTACTTTATATGGACTAATGTGGTGCAACTTGACGATAATTTATGGTTATCCATGCTTCGTCCCCAGACATTTCAGTCGCTTTAGGGAAGCAGAAGTACAGCCCTTATTCTCTTTCTTCATCAGATTCAAGAATACTGATCGGGAACTCGTCCCCATGACAACTCTATAACTTCAAGGGAATATTTATGCAACATTAGATAGAAATTCATATTTCAGATTGAGCATGCTTGGCTTATTTTTAGCTAAGACAATTTTTTTTTTATTATTTTCTTTTTTCTCAGTATTGTATAACATTGTCGATAACCCCTAGCAAACATGACAGAAAAGTTCGTGGACTCTCCATTTAACTCACAACTTATGACATTGGCAAGGAAAGGAGAGGCTTGAGTTGAAAAGATAGATAGGTTGTTCATCATGTCCAGTACCTTAGACAAGATGAACGAGTTACTCGGGCAGTTACGAGTTCAGCATACTAACCATATCGTAAAGGGATTTATAAAAAAGAACCTGATGATATTAACTGATATATGGTTCCACTAAAACTAAAACGTACCCTTCAACCGGGATGTTATTCATGGATCTTGTCTTCTTCTGAACTAGGATTTTACTTTCTTTACCACTGTCACTCTAAATGCCCTAAATAGCATTGAAGAAATTTCCTAGTTTCAGGCCTTCAGAAATGAGTTATGGCAGTGTACAAATGACTTGAAGACTGAACTTATTCTGCCCTTTGAGATGATACTCATCAGCCATTAAGTACCAACAACCATCAAGCAGTTGTCACCATCTCAATATAAGCCAAATTCCTTTTTTTTTTTTTTTTTTATATTTTTCCAAAGGTGAAGAACAGTTTCCAGCTATACTAAATTAAGTCACTGAAGATTTGCAGGGTAGGGACCTGTAATTGATGGCCAAGTATCATAGTCGGTGGCATTCATGGATATGTTTTTTCTTTTTCTTTTTCAAGTTCAATTTATTTAACTATTTCATAGCTGGTAGGTTCCTAAACACTCTTACCTTACTGTCAAAATAAGTAAATTCTTTACTTCTAAGAAAAAAGCAATTAATCCAAGCCCATTAAAAGATAAGTTTAGATAACTTTGAGTTGAGCCGAACACGCTGCTAATGGAAGCAAAATTCCACTAAGCTCCCAATTGATTCATCTTCCCTTCATCTACTGCAATATTGAAAGCATACTTACATAATTTGAGTATGCTTCTACATTCTCTTAGGTTCACAGATGAGCCGACTTCAACAGACTTTTAGGTTGTATATCTTTACTCGGTTTAGTACGTTTGGTAGTATAATGAATAAGATTGAAGGTTCTTTTTCTTATCCAATCCTCCCAACCAAACATACCATTTATTTAGGTTAAGGTCAATGGAGTTTTCATGAGCAAAATTCAAGCCAAGTTCAAGTATTGTAATTTATACTGCATATACTAGCAAGAGTTAAGAGTCATTCTCAAACTTAACTGTTTGCCCTCTCAACCAGTCTTAAGAAATACCTCTAAACTAATATTCACCAACTCAATCAGGTACTGCTCAAGCTTAGTTATGAATGTAGAAGCATACTCATTGTAAGATTTTAAGATGCCTATTGCTTGAAATGGTTCCCCAAGACTCTCATCATGTATTGACAGCCTATACCCAAACAGCATGAATCTAATAAAGATAAGTAACACTAAAATACATACCGATTCCACATCGAAAGATGACTAGTTCTTAGAAAACTGCTTTATTTTTCATGGAAAAAGACTTTATCACAATGCTCCCCGCAAGTCCAAGCAAGGACAGGTGTAAACGATCAGTAGTTCTTTCAATTCTTTTTGCTGACCTAAGATATTTGATAAAGGCTGGAACTGTAACACTTTGAAGAAGGCAATAAAGCAGACAATCAATAAATCACAACTCTTTTTCACCCCCAAATTGACCATTTCCAAACAAATGAGGCACCCTATTAATTGTTCCTCATGAATTCAAGAAAGCAACAACCAGCTAACACTGAATTTGACAACCCAAATGTAGTAGATATGAAGTTTAATTTCATGAAAAACACATCTTCCTTAAAATCCTAAATTCATTACCCCAGAATTCATCAAAGAGTAGCAACAGAACAAACGGTCAGTAGCAGAAGAACAAGTCTAACATCAAAAACAGAAAATAATATAATGGTTTGAAACAAAGTTGAGCTACTAGCTCACCCAGACAATAAACACATGAAACTGAGCATTATTAGACAACAAAGTAGAATAGCAAACCGGGATCGAAAAATCTGAAATTACACTCAGAATTCTTCTTCCAACGGCGGTGGCCATCGGATTTAACTCACCAAAGTACCTCTCCTTTGCTCCTTCAGAACCAGGAGCAGCAAAACATGGATAGGTTGTACTGCCTGATTTCTCCAATTGGCAAACAGATAAATTCCTGAAAATTCAATCAATTGTAACAGCACATAATTATTCTTGACTAAAAATGGATAGAAAAACAAGTTGAGGCTTGACAAAACTGAAAAATGGGATTGAGGATATTACCTGTCAATGCAAGAGAGGATTCTCTTTTCCGTGAGTTTAACTCAATGGCGGGAATCAGAGGAAGCAGAGGATGGCTTGTCGGAGTAACCATCATGCTCCTCTTCATCACCCCGAATTCGTGCAGGAATGTGAAACCCAGAGAATCCACCGACTCCTGAGGCAAATCCAATGCCAGGTAGTGAAGATGGATAAATGGGCAACACTGCAGGATGATTCTGCTGCTGTTGGCTATGATCAGCCGTAGCAATAGTGATGGCTGATGGGTCCATCCAAGCACGAACCGAAGGTGAGTTACTGGACTGAAGGGGTCCCCTCTGAGAAAGAAACTGGTTTTGGCCTAACAGCTGCTGTAACAATGGTTGAGGCACTGACGGAGAGTTGAACAAGTACCCTGCTGTTCCACCACTACCAGTCCCGGTGTCTCCACCGGCATTCCAAGCTGCAAGCCTCTGGAACCGGCTGATTTCTGACATCTGCTGGTGTTGTTCGGACCAGCCAGCAGTGCCATCAAAACCCAGCGGGGTGCCACTTAATAGGACTTGTGCTTGTGATTGAACATGTGTTTGTTCATTGTGGTGAATGGGATTTTGATGCTGCTGTGGCTGTTGTTGGTTATGGTGGAGCAAAATTGGATCTTGAAGTGAATGCAAAGAGAGCCTTAGATCTTGAATCTGGCTATTGGGTCTTGATAGCAAATCGGAAGTTCCGAAGCTCTGAAACTGCATAGCTGAGGAACTGGACTCAGCCGAAGCACCCAATGGGAAGAAGGACTTGATAGTATCCGCAATGGCATCGGAGTCCAACGAAGGGGGCAGAAAGCTTCGGTTCGGGTTCGAATTCACATTACCTCTCTGGTGCAAGCCTTGTTGCTCACTTTCACCTCCCAGCATTGTCATTGCCCTTTTACTCGGCCCCGCAATATTAGTATCCAACTGATGCTGTTGCTGGTGATTTTCAGCAAACAGTTTCTGTGCATCTTCTTGCTCAAAACTTGCATCTACTGATGTACCAGTGGTGGGTTTCCAAGCCGGCAGTTGCGCAAGGTCGTCAATGGCTGCCTGGGCCTTCTTTATTAACCAATCTACCGCCTTACTCGGGCGGTCATAGCCAAGGCGGTCCTGTACATCATAGAACTGAATGGCAGTATGTGCGGCGAGGCGAACACGGCGGTCCCTTGGTCCTTTAGAGGTGCAGACTTTACTGTGCCGGTCTTTTCGTCCTGTGGACCTGATAATATGGCCACCTTGAACTTCCACTATCTCACCGTCTGTGTTCCTCAATCTTGACGACATTTGGCGGTGATGAGAATTTTCCCCTATCTTCTCTCGCAATCTTGCATGTTCTCCGGCCGGCTTCAGGGATGATGAATCCGAAGGATTGTATGAACGTTTCTTGGGTTGCTGCGGTGGTTGTGATGGTATTTCTTCTAAACTTCCAAAGATTGACGGCTGATTTTGCTGGAAAAACTCTAAAGATTGATGGAGCTGGTGATGGTGGTGATGGCCATGAGACGACTGCGGCGCTACTGGTTGTGGTTGTTCTTCCTCCTCCTGGTGGCGGCGACGGTGGTGGTTTTTTTCCTCTTCCTCTTCTTCTACATTTCTTGAGATTCTAACAACTTGGTTCTGGTTCTGGTTAGGATAAAGATGAGGATTCCTCAGAGGATCCAGACTCAGACCCTTGTTTTTCTTTTCTTGTTCCAGCTTTTTTCAAAACAACTTTTGCTTATTTTCAGAGATTGGCTTTTTTCTGCTGCTGCTGCTGCTGCTGCTGCTGCTTCTCACTCTTCTCCTCTTTCTTCTCGTTCTGTAATATCTGCTGCCTATCCCAAAAGTCTTTGCCATTCAACCTTACAAATTCCATCATTTTAAACAGAGAGAGGCGAGCACACCCCCCACCAAAGCCTATAAAACTCTAATTTCAGCCTAACCCATCTTCTTCATACTACTACTCACTTTTTCACAGCTAAGCTCTTAATCTGTACTAACAAAATCTGCAGGAATATAAAGAGAATTCTTGATTTACTCTAAGGCTAAATCAAGAATCCCTATGCAATGGGTTTTGTACCAAGAAACAAAAGGACAAGTTTTCTTCAATTAGCAGTGTTTGGTCAGAAAGTAGATTAAAGATTTCGGTAATCTCATCACTGGCCCTCTGCACCTGCTGTTTTTGTACAGCCCTATACAAATACTAATACCAGAACCAGCCCACCACCAATTCATCCTTAAATTCCTTCCCCATCGAGTTTCTCTCCTAGATTTTTCTTTTTTAATTTCTCCCCAAGACTTGAGTTGGGAGTTGTGGAGTAGAGCGGGGTAGAGGTGGTTTGAGAGTGGAGGGGTGGGGTTTGTAGACTATGATAGAGGGATAGATACTCCAAAAATTCCACCACCATCCCTTACTGAAAATGACCTTTTACAGCTTTTTTGGGTTTTTTTAGCTTTCTTTTTTCATTTATTACTCTTTCTTTATTGCTTCAGTTAAAAGAAACAAGATCATCTTTCCCTCAAATTTCCCTCTCCAACCCAACTTTTTTGGTTTGTTTGATTATTGTGAATGGTATCTATTCATTTCATTTTTAACTTTAAAAGGTTGTCTTGTGCATGGTATAATCTTTGTATAGTGACTGAGCATAATGATGAATAAGTTCGTTCTTGATTCCAAAAATTTAAATGATCCCCCAATCAATTGACATATCGTGTAGCAAAGAAACGACGCTTAGTAGATATTCATATTCGTATAGTATTTACAATAATCAATATACCCTTAGGGTCTTTTTGGTAAAACTTTTGAAAACTCAAAAATTGTTTCTAAAATTAAGAATTTAATTTTGAACATATTTTAATAATTTTTTGATATTTTTTTCTGACTAAAAGAGATTTTAGAAAAAATTAGCTTAAAATAAATTTTTCAAGAAACTTTTCTAGGAGAAGTTGAAGAAATATAGAAGTCCTATCAAACTATTCTTATACTAAGTCCCTGTTTGTCTATCATTAATCTAAAAAATTATTTGCTACTGTAAAATTCTTCTACACATTCACCCAATAAAATATTCTACACACAAACTAATAAAGTTACTTTAAATTTCAACCACAAATTTTTAAAAAAATATTATTCATTACTTTATTTTTCTCCCAATAATAAAAGACAAACACACCCTAATATACAAAAATTAGAAGTTAATTGCTTGTTTAAAATGGATGTTGATCCAACCAAAAGTGTAATTTAAAAGCTAAGTTTGACCTGGACCATGATGATGAAGATGCAAGTAAGTACACTGATTTGCTGAAAAAGATTGTACCATAGAAAAAGTGATGACATATTAGTGAACTCAATATGATGCTTTCTTCTTCACAAAAATATACTTAGCGCCCGTTTGTTTATCACATTTCTTCAATTTTTTTATTTTTTTTCAACTCGTTTTTGATAGTGCAATTTCATAATAAAATACGTTGTAAGTAAATTTAAAACTTTTTTTAAACTTCACGTCTTTTGAAAATTTACTATTTTAAAACTCATTTTTTTTTTTACTTTAATAATGTCAAACGTGGTTTTAACAAAAAAGTGAGACAACCATTCAACTAGAATTATATTGAGTGCAGCCCTTTTCAACACATTTAAGGGCCATAAATTGTGTTTTGAAAAGTGTGAAGCATATTTAGCCCATATTTGATGATCATTATTGAAAAAAAAAATTGATATTTTGAATAGTACTTTTTGAAAAATGTACTGTTAAAAAATAGAAAAAAAAATTTAAATTTACGTATAAAATATTTTGTTGTGTGAATATATAACTAAAAAAAGAGTGAAAATAAAAGAATTTTATTTTAAAGGGAAACGATTTGAAGCTTGGCCCCCGTTTGACCTTCTTTAACTTAAAATTATTTGTTTTTCATACTTATTTTCAATCACACATCCAAACAATGAATATTTTACACGTAAATCAAATTATTTTTTTCTAATTTTAAACTACATATTTTCTAAGAAATCGCTATTCAAAACATTTTTTTCCTTAATTTCTCTTTATAATGGCTTAGACAGTAAGATTTTTTAATTATTTTTTTTGGTATAACATATATTAATTTAATTATTCATTACAGGAAATTACATAAACTTTATGTTTACTTTTGTAACATATTATTTTGCAAGAGGTAAATATTTATTTTCCATTAAACCCCAGTTTCGCTATTATTGTTTATTGTTCTTAAAAGATTTTTTTTCTTGCTTATTTTATTGAGATATATTTGATTCATATATTTGATTTTGATTAGATCATTTTAGTATAAGAATATCATTATAAATATTTTTACAAAATTTTAAGAAATTATATATTGTTGTTGTTATTATTTTTATTCTTATTCTTATTATTATTTTGCAAATATGATTGAAAAATAATTAACAACATAAATAAATATTTTTTAATAAATATGAAGCTAAATCAAAATTCAATAAATATTTTATGTTTCCAGATTTTTAATGGCATTTCTCTAATTTTTATTTTTATACTCCTTTTATACTATATTAGAATTAAATAATATTGTAATAACATTATTTATGCAAAAAAATGGCACCGAAATTTTATAGCTTAGATTTCCTTTTTAGTTTATTTTTGCAATAAATATTTTAGATCAATTTCAAATTTTCAATCGTTTTAATGATAAATCAAACTCAATAAAAAATAAATAAATCATGAAATCACTTCTTCTATTGAAAAATAAGGTTTTTAAAATTAAACAATTTATTTTTGTCTCCAAGTTAAAATAGAAGAAAAATATAATCATATTAGAACAAAAGAGAGAATGGCAAAATGGAGCCAAAGTATTTTAGTTAAATTAAATACTTCATTAGATATGAAAATTCTATTTAAATTAGAAGAAAAAAAGTATTGGTAATTATGTACATAACCTTGTAAAGTTAAAAATGAGATGAAGAGATTCCATGCACTATATAATCAAACCAACCTAGTAAAGTTGGGTTAGAAGAGGGAAATTTGAGGGAAAGATGATCTTTTTTTTTCTTTTCTTTTCTTTTAAATGAATCAATAAACAAAGAGATGAATAAAAATGGGGGCTAAAAAATCACAAAAGTTGTAAAGTATCATTTTCAAGAGAGAGGTGGTGGTGGAACCAAATAGTTGTTGACATACGCTCGATCCGAATTTATGGTTTGTTCACACACATTTGAAAGACAACTAAATTGTCTAGTTTCTTTAGTATTTTACACGTTAGTCATAGTTCATCGATTTCCAAGATCATTAATAACGTGTCACAGTCATCTTGATCGATTATATTGATATTCCTTGAATTGTCTGGACTCTCTATGTTTGTTTTATTCCATTTAGCTACACGTCAATTTTTTTTTTTTTACTTGAATTGCTTGGCCCTTTCATTTTTCACTCTTTCGTACCGTAAAAATTTCCAAAAAAAGTCAATAATAATAATTTTTTGGTTCTTTTACTTAAAAAATAAGCCATACGTGTTTTAATTTTTATTAATGGCATTGTTAACAACCTCAAATGAATGCAAACTATGGAAGTTGTTAGTTCTTGATGAATGTGAACCAATAAAAAATATTCTAAAAACGGTTCCCAATAAAATTGTCTACCTTAAAAAAGTCACATCACGTGTTACTAAAATTTGACAAAAATCTTGAATAGGGAGACAATCAGATTTGTGGTGTCCAGATTTCATTTCCCCAATATAGAAATTAAGTACAAATTTTGAGGCCTTTTAATCCTCCATTTTGTTTAGAGCATTGGACCTATGCAATTTTTTTAGCTAAAAACATTCTTAATTTTATCCTTGAACCACTCAAGTTATGAATAAAATAGCTTCTAAATCATGGTAATAACAATACGTGTAGGCTTCGAAAATGTTCCCATTCATACATTTGAGATCTGCGTCTATGAATTGAAAGAGAAAATGTGTTTTGATACACTTCTATATGAATCGATACTATAAACGACTAACATTCACTTTATAAAGTATGATGAATAATATCTAGTAGATATTATAGCGTTGTTGACAAGAATTTTAAGACATGTATAACATATCTATGTCAAACGATTATAGTGCAAGTCAATTTGGGATACTCGTCTACATACACGCCATTAAGACTAATTAACATCACTCAATTCATCGGGTGGCAACTTATAATATTGAAATGTAAGATCAGACTATAATCATTCCATCTAAAAGTCAATTGGCATTCGATGAGAAAAGTCTAAACTTTTTATGACATCCTACCATTACCATCATTCAAGTGACTCAATTCATCGAGCTTTAAACATCTTCCATAAAATTCAATATCGTCTAGTGAAGGAAGATTAAACCTTTTACAGCATTCGATCACGATCATTTGAATGACTCGATTCCTTGTTATTAGAAAATATATATTTAATCAATGAAATTTAGATTATATTTTTAAGTGGAGATATTTTGTAGATGAATATGGGTCCAAGTGTCTAAGATTTTTAATGGACTTTGGGTGCATGTGCTGTGTAGGCCCAGCTAATGTGAAACCGGTCTCTCTCATGATAGCTGCCATTTGTGCTGAAAAAGGAAAAAAGAAAAAGAAAATTCCGATTTTGTTAAGCTTCCTTTATTCCAATCCAACTGCAATTATGTGGCTTATTGGCAAAATCTATAGAGTTGTTTCTTAATAGGTTTGTCCACGACAAAATATATTGCACATATTCAAATTCCTCGACCATTACGAGGATAAGTAATAAGGCTGTGTAAACTTCATGTTATAAGATAAATTAAATATAATCATTACGAGAATGGTAGACTCCTATAATGGATATAATATCACGGGGATAGAAAAATGACAATTGAAGTATACAAGTAGTAAATGACCTTTCATCATATTTGATGGCAAACCTCTTCGATACTATACACGTTACAACATAGGTCTAAATCATCTTGTCGTATGAACTTCACCAATTAGATATTGACACTGACACTGATGAATATATGTTAAAATTTTATCATGTGAAACTCATCATATCATAATAGAATTCATACTAACGACACTTTATACACAAGAAAATAAATCTGCACCATCAAACCCTTGTAGGCTAACTCAAAGTTGTTAGATTGACAAGTTGGATGGGCACACCAAATAAAATACGTTTAACTGTGTATCAACATCACATTGAATGAAGGTGTGAAATACTCGTATGTATTAGACGTCCGAGCAACACATACTAAAGGTACATCAAGTCGACCAAAAGAGTGAAATACATTTATGCATACATCAAGTCGACCGAAAGAGTGAAACACATTTATGCTGCATCAATATTTACTCAATGAAGTAGACATAAGATGGAATTTTGTAGGTGAAAATGATAAGAAAACATGGCTTCCATTAGTGTAGCTTTATAGAATATGTTAAGTGTGCGTTTGATTGTCAATATTTTTCATGAAAAATATATTTTTTCCGTCTAATTTCCTACTTTTGTATTATTTGATTGACAAATTTTTTCATGAAAAATATTTTCCTACTTTTAGTGTCGTAATCATATTTTTCTTAAAAACAAGGATAATATTTTTCTATAGGGAAATGTGAATTTTATTTTTCAGATACTTCACTCTCTTATCTACCAACCAATAAAAAATGGACGAGTATAATATTTTCAAAGTTGAAAACTAAATCAATCAAAAATATTTAATTAATAATTTATATACAAATAAATTTCAAATAATTGAATTGCCTAATTTTTTTTTTTCATGCAAATTTCATACTCGCAATCAAACTCATAAGTGTTTGCTTTAATAAGGGCATGCGAGGAGTCCTATACGTCATTTTCATGTGCTGTGGGATAGTGATATCAAAATAATTATAAGCCTTATTGCTTTTGCTATTGTCCCCTTTAGGTAAAGCCTTTACCTATGATCCATTTGCATGTGTTGTTTCTCCAATTTCTTCAATTTTGTCTCTCAATTCATGATTATATGTCACCACTCTCCGCAACCCATTTTTCTTCTCATATGTACTTGTCCACCTAGAAAAGGAAGAGAGATTTTTTTTTTTTCCTTGTATCTCACACAAAGCTTGCTTGGCTAAACTTTTAACTGGAGCCTAATTATAGATGCTACGCGAAACAAAATTTAATTGAAGATAATTTAGGAATTTCATACTTATAATTTCGAATTTTCACAGATTTTTTATTATTACTTATAATTATCGAAAGAGAAAGAGGTTAAAGAAAATAGAGTGTAAAATATTTTTCTGGAAAACCTTTTTTTCATCATTGTGAATTATTACAGTAGGAGATTAGGGTGTAGTATCATATTGAGACGAACCTTTATAAATATTGCATGTTATTTTATGTTTTTATTTTATCCCGCCAAAAGCAAGGAGTTTGAAGTAAAAATTTAAGTAAGTACTATACACTAAAGTGTCCTAATCATAATCTTTGTTATTGGATGCCTATAGTTGCTCTCTGGCTTTTCACCAAATTCAGACTTGCTAATTGAGGAAATTCTCTTTTGTGGTGGTTGATTAACAATTACCATGTTGGCTTGGCCCTTAAACATCCAAATTAGCTCGTGTCAAAATCCTAAACATGGCTCTTTTACATGTGGACCTCATGGCTGAGCTGCACACAAGTCGACTCTAATTTTTTTCCCTATATATACACATATATATAAAAAAATAAACTAAGTTAAAAAAAGCATTTTGAAGAAATTAATAAAGTGGGCCAAAAAAGAAGAACAAAAGAGTCGGCACATGTGCCCAAACATACCATCCCGTGAAGAAAAGTGAACTCAATTCAATTCATAAGTTATCTCATAACAAACTTGAGCATCTCATAAATCGAATCGAGACGAGCTAAGCCCATTTTCTGACATCATCATCATCTAGTGTGTAGACCTCGAAGCAGACAATATTACATGATTTTTTTTAAAGAGATATTATTACTTTGATTCTTCAAAATTATTTGATTGGAGAATAGCACATGTAACATAATTAGTAAACAGTCTTGTCAAAATCAGACAAGTACAATGATTGTAACATGCAACTAAATTTTATCATTATTTGTCTGACAATTAACTTCAATATATTACTTTAGTTTAATAAATTTTCTGCTTTAATTTTAATTGATGACATTTTCAGTACTTACTAGTGCCATAAATACGCATTGCACGTTAGTTGATTAATATTAAAAATGAATTTATGTAAAAGTGATATAATGATGTGTATAGGACAATGAATTATAAATAATATTTTAATATGTAACTTCAACATTGATTCTCTTCTATGATTAATCGACACTACATTGAATTTAAAGTTGATCTTATCATCACTTGAATCATATTGAATATTTGACCTATAAAATAGGTGTTTAAACTAAAAAATAAATTGAAAGAGCACACATATTTTAACAATTAAAAAAGTCTTTCGGAAGAATGCCCTAATAAGGTAACATTGATCCTATATTTTCCCCTTTCTTTTTCAAAGGCTAGTTACGTTTTCAACAATGTACCAATGAATCAATAATATGTTGGATACATATACCACCAACCCAATTTATTTTCCCTTTCTTAATTGTTAGTCGTAGAGAAACTAGAAAAATAGTATTGAAATGGAAATATGAGAATTTTGAATCTTAACACGATCCATTGAGAATCAACTCATCAAATTGAAAGCGAGAATCGTCAATGATTAAAATGACCGTCATTACTAAATATGATCTAATACTAAGATTGAGTAAACTTATTATATAAATAAGTATACTTGTCAAGTTGAGAAATATGTTCAATTATAAGCGACTCTCTACTAGACTTTATATGAAATTTTCCTAGTGAATATTCTACACAACCTCTANAATTTTTTTTTTTTTTTTTTTGCATTAAAATTTAATGTGAAATTAAAATTTTACTATATTAATAGTATGAATTTGGTTGATTCATTTCATTGATTAAATTTATTGAATTTTCTTAATTATTAAGAGTCACAATATGCGTTGATGCCTACTTTCTTAAATAATGAATATTACGTGAAATTTTTTCTTAAAATTATACTTTAATTAAAGCAAAGATTTTAAGGCCATAAGATCTACCCGTAGTTAAAAATATCAATCGGTCAATTTAAAAACAAATACTTAAATTTGATTTGAATCAAATAATCAGTACGTGTATCATATTTAGATTCAAATCACACTTGATTTTTAAAATAAGTAAAATATACTTATTTATGTAAGTCTCTATAGAGATGGAATGGATCGAGAAAATGCGTCCCGACTCAAGTGAATTAGCTGCAAAACAAAGTGCAACCCCTTATGTCAGAAACTTTAAGACTCAAAGTCATTGTTATATGAAATATCAATCCATTGTAGAATAAAATTTTCTTGAATAAGTATCGCCATGTGATTTTTCAATAGCTCCTAGGCTATTCGTCATAGGTAAAGAGAGCATTTGAATGGTTGTTCAAAGGTGATTACACACTGATCGTGTAACCTTAAGTGTAGCGACTTGGACAGAAGAAAGCACATGCTTCAAATATGGCTATTCTATATGTTTACACTATAATAATGGCTCACCAGGAGGCCGTAGCCCTAACTACGGAATGAGATATTTTTGTAGAGCTAAAAGATATTATGTCCTTGCTTGATTCTTATTTTTTTTAAATATATTTTTCTCTCTTCTTTTCAACCACACATTATTCAATAAAATAATATTATACGCAATCCAAAAAATTTTCCTTCATTTTTAACCACACATTCTCCATCAATCTAATATTTTAAAATGCATTCTACACTAAAAACGGGGCTCAAACAAGCCCTATGAAAATAACAGATAAAA
>CAIGRN010204335.1:0-10675 GCA_903798345.1 Fraxinus anomala | reverse complement strand
AAGAGGAGTTAGCTTACCTTGCTAATAAATTTCGAAAAATGCTTAGGAATAAAAAAAACCTAAAGAGAGATAGTAAGGTGTTTCCTGTGAGTCTAGAAGGCGATCTCAATCTGTGAGATGTCAAAATTGTAGAGGTTTTGGCCGCTTTAGAAATGAGTACCCTAGCAGTAGAAGAAATCCATATAAGGCTATGAATGCTACTCTCACTGATGACAAGTCTAACTCAAACAATCAGAGTGAGAAATCAACTCATGAGGAAAGTGGAAAATATATTGCCTTTACTACGAGAATTACGAATGGATCTGATAATGGGAGTGAGAAGGTTGAGAGCATAAGTAGTAGTGAGAATTCAAAAGAAGATTCTGGTAGTGAGAAAGATTTTGATAGTGAGAGAGATATTCATGAGACTTATGATAGAATCTATGATGAAAGCATTAAGATTATAACAAAAAATAAAACCTAAGTACGAGGGTTACGGAACTTGAGTCGAAAAACGAGAAACTCATAGCATATTTTCAGGAATCTACCTCAACCCCGAGTGAGTTGAAATTCATGAATGAATCTTCAGATACTCGGGTTAGGAATCTTACTAGTGAACTTGAAAAGACCTCTAGGAGAGCTAATGAGTTGATAGTTGAAAAAGAAACCTTAGAAATCCAGGTAAAAATCTTCTGAGCGACCTAGAGCATTCCAAGTCTTAACTTCTCGCCTTTTTTAGTGGTTCTATAAAGTTAGATAACATTCTAAGAATGGGTAAGCATGCTGGTAGTAAGGGAGGTCTAGGATATAATAAAAATGATCATAATGTTGCTAGGACGTTCAATGCCACATTTGTCCCTGGTACCAGCTTAAATATGTGCCTAACCTTGAACCTAAGAATAATGGATATGTAGGACAAAGGGCTATTAGACACCGTAGGACTCGCCATCGTAGGAATAGATATAAACGATCACATAACTTTGGTCATAGTTTAATTTCTACACGTTTTCATTGCGGTGAGTTAGGACACATGAAGTCTAGGTGTTGTCATTTCCTAAATAGAAATAGAAATCGGAATGTAAATAGAAATAAGAATCAGGAGTTTGTTAATCAGATTGACTTTCTTACTAATCAGGTGAGTCATTTGATCAAGTTAATGACACAGATGACCGAAAATATTCCTATCACTAGGCAAGTTTGGTATAGAAATAAGAATCAGGAGTTTGTTGGTCAGATCGACTTTCTTACTAATCAGGTAAGTCAATTGACCAAGTTAATAACACAAATGAATGAGAATATTTATGTCACTAGGCAAGTTTGGGAGAAGAAAAGTGATCTGAAAATTTTTGAAATATATCACGATGTTCTTAAAGGTAAGCGCATTTGCATACCTAACTAATTATGTATTTTTGGTGCATGATCATACTTTATCATTATGTGACATTGATTTATGCATGCATCATGTATATTTTTTTATTTTTTTGTGTTTTTGATATTTTTTGTGTGTGTTTGGTGCATTCATACTTTAAAATAAAAAAAAATTAAAAAAATTAAAAAAAATGGCCGGGAAATTATTTTTACAGTATAATATATAATATACTTGTATTTGTTTGTTGTGATCAAGTATGAGTTTAATTGATGAGCTGTAACATAGTTTTCATTGCTGGCTTAGGTTATTATGGAGTTCTTAGTATAGATGTCTTCATGTACCATCTACAGTGCATACACTATGATATTGTTAGTGGGACTCAACCGCGTGTGTGAGATTTGGGAGGACAATCACATGTTAGTAAGTGACTTTGAACATGAATTGACCTTATTTATTAGACATAAGCTCAAGTTTATCCTCAGAAATAAATAGCTCAATATCTTATATTCTTTTTTGGAGCTCATTTGACTCGAGCAATTAAGCTTCCAGGGTTTCTCATAACTTATTGCTTATGGTTAACTGATTTGGGTTAACCGATCTAAAACTCGCTACATGGGTCATTTTAGTTGCTTAATGGAGAAAAACTTGCACTTAAGATGTGAAAAACAATAATGAGCTTAAAATATTGAAAAATATGAAAATAAAATATGTTTAAAATTAGGGGAAGAAAAGAAAATATCAATACAAAATGAGCTTTTACTTAAAGGTCCTAATGCGCTTTAAATTGTTTGACTTTCATAAGTAGATGAATGCACTTATTGGCAGTGTTGTTTAGCATGACATTTCTCATAAAATTAAGGTTTGAAATCCTACTTACAAAGGATTAGTGATACTTTACACACATGGGTCACTTATACAATTTACTTCATGTTAACTTGAACAAAGTATATGAAAATGTTTACTGTACATTGCTTATACTTGTGCATGCTAACAACAACATTTTTGAGTTATTACATGTTAATGTTAAAAAATGGGGAGAGTAAAGCATTTTAAAGAAGGAGAGTACATCATTTTTGTGATTTTTTAATATATTTTTTAATTATTGGTCCCTTCGTCATTTGTGACAAAAAGTGGGAGAGTAAAGTAAATATTGTGAATGGGAGAATTTTAAAAACTTAAAATTTTTGACGATAAAGTAGATTGATAGGGGGAGATTTGTTGATTGCATTGAATTTCATACCATATCTACACAGCTGTTTGATTTTTTTATGTTTGTGTGATGATAATGTTTTTGTTGGTATTTGGATTAATATTAGTGTTACGTCTCATTCAAACTAGTGTTTGTATCGTGTGTTAAATGATTTTATTATTTTCTGTATCACGTACTTTTACACTTGGTATTTGAGTTGTGAATTTCAGGAAATAGGTTTAATAAGGAATGTAAGAGACATCAGTTTGATGAAAATTGGGTAGTTTAGATTTTGTTTTTTGTTTTCCTTGACTTATTGTATATTTTTGTTATAGAATGCTAAATGGGGAGTTTGTTAGGTTTTTAGTGTTTGCAATTTTATGGACAAAATGACTAATATGTAACGTGTTGTAAAAGTCATTGACCTAGGGTTCAATCTGTATAAATTGAGTTATGAGGTTTAGGATTCGAACATGAAAAGAGGAGAAATATAAAGCCGCATTTTAGCTAATTTCTCGCTCAGTTGGCGCTCGAGCGACAAAATCAAAATACATGTCACCCCGCTTGTCGTCGAGCTCTCGATTGAGCGATAGTGCGGCGCTCGCCTGTCGCCAGCTTTTCGTTTGAGTGACAGGTCGATCTGAAAAATCCTATTTTGCTATTTGAAATATTTGTTTCGGCCAATTCAACCTAATTACCCTCTCCTATAAATACTCAAGCCTATACACGAATTGTGGAGTAGTTGTTTATTTTGCCTTTCTCTATAGCATATTCAAAGCCTATTCATACATTGATTTCATCCTTTCACTATTGATTTTATACAACTACATAATTGGGAAAAACATCAAACACATTGAATCCGAAACACCACCTACTTCCTATTGGTCATAGGAAGATACTTTCTCAGTTGAACTTCATAGGCTATTGAAGGTTGAGAGATGTTGGACTACAGGCACAGGAAGAGCACAAGGCCTTGGAGCAGATTCTTAGAATTTCACTTGAAAGAGACAATTGCAGAAGATCTTGGAGCAGAACTTGGAGTTGACATGAAGTAGATCGAAAAGTCTAGTGGAGTTGGCTAGATAGCATCTGATTGTAACTCATTCTGTATTGTCTATAGTGGAGGTAACTGGCTTGGTCCCGAAATTTTTACCTAGTTGGGGTTTCTTCGTCATCATATCGGTGTTATTATTGCTTTTCTTATTACTGTGGTATTCAAACATAGGATAATTGTACTTGTATGCTTAATCATCTAAAAATAATTAAAAGTGACTTGTTGCTTTTCATTGATTAATTCCGCACATAGAGTCAAAACTAAAAAGGGTTAAGTAACAACAATTTGGTAACTTAAAAATTGTTAAGTTGGTAATCCGTGAACTGTTAAGTGGTATCCAGTATGACATCCGGATTTTTTCACCCTACATCACGAAAATGGTCAATTCGAGCAAAAAAATTCATTTACTATTAGTCTAATTTTATACTAAAGACGATATTATTCGTTAGAATTAAAAAAAAAAAAAAAACCCTAAAAAATAACCATTTTCAACAACTAATTAATTCCTCATTTGCACTTTGATGGCTCTGAACTAAGCCTTGGTAGTGACCCCTATGTTCAATGCCCTGGCCACACAAGCATTGTTGGTAGCCAATAAGTCTTCAGCCTCGCAAGAGGTGGTGTGATCCTGTGACTCCTCCATCCAGTACTTATTGTGGACCCTAAGAACATCAACAATCTCAGGAGGGAGCATCTCTAGCACCTTTGCTACCATTTCTTCCTCATTACTCCTCAAAAAAATAAGTAGCTTTTTTAGAATGGGAAGATGAGCTGACTTCTTATACCGAGAGGTTCGAGGTGGAGCTTGAGGGAGTTTGTTTGAGTAGCGTCGGAAGGAGAAGGGGGAGGAGGAGGAGGTGGTTTTTTTTTATAATTACCCTCGTATAGGCATCAAAGGGAGGAGAAGATGCTCAATTTATTCTTATCCTAATAAGGATTTGGGAAGGAGGTGGTTCTTGGCCATTGTAGGCCTAGAAAAAATTGCCCCGAATGGGCTGATTTTTCTTTTCTTATTCAGATGAGGGACTTCATCTACCTTTCCTCCTTATCAGTAGTATAGCCTCTTGCTCGTCTAATTGAGCTTATCACTCTGCTTCTTATAATCAGTAGAGGTCTTCTTCAAAGCCCTTTTCTCTGCAATGCTTTGGTGGATGTTGGCAACATTAGGCTCAAATGCTTCTTCTTAGTAAAATCAGCTGCAAAATTTTTTAGTGTTATAACATGCGAACCAATTAATAGATAAGTGATCAAGTCAGCATATACCTTGGTTAGACATTAGCCCCATGATTTATGAAGTGTGTGTTCTTGTTAATCAGCTTATCAACGTTGTGCTCCTTGAAGGTAAGCTGATATATATGGCGGATGATGTCCCACCGCTCCAAATAGATTTCACACCTTGGCAAAGAGTCTGCAAACAAGAAATAGAATATGATTTAAGTATTGATAAGTTACAAAGAAGCAATATTAGTTCAACATTAAAACTCACTTGTAGTGGAGTAGGTGGTGAGAATTGTCAAAGCTGCCATGGGGTCACCCTCCATCGTATCCCAGGGTGTTCAGTATGTTAAGTGAAGGAACTAAGGCCAAACGACTACAACCAGCCTCGTGAAAATTATTTCCAAGCACCATAGACATGATTTTCAAATTTTAATGAATGAAAGGAAAGAAAAAAAGGAAGAATAGTCGAGAAAGTACCTAGAGAAAAGAATTTCTAAGGAAATTTCTCACTTAAGTGAATGATTCTATCTAGAAATGCTGATTGTCATCGGAATACTCAAGTTGGTTCGTTGAAAACCAAGATTTGAAGAGTAAGGTTAAATTTTCTAATTTTCTACAGAGTAAAAACCTTGCTAGATGAAGAGAAAAAGGCCTTTATAGGCTGGGCAACTCACCTCTATCGTTGGATCAAATCCAAATCCATGCAGGCTATCCATTATTCTCTTCACATCATTGGCATTAACCAAAAATGTCTCATCATCTTAGATGTGCGATGCCACCTCTACTCCAATGTTCCAATCTTTGATCTACCTCGCATCTGTTATCCTAGCTTTTATTAAACCTGCATATATTCTAGAGCTTCGTCCTCAAACAAGAACCTCACCTCTGCCATCAGCTTTCATCAAAGGTGCATATCTTCTAGAACCTCACCTTCAAACAAGAATCGCGCCTCTGCCATCACAGAAATATATAAATATCCATGCTTGAACTTTAGGGGACTATTGTATTGTATACAAACCCATAACTATATAAACAATCACCCGCCAAAGAAAGGTAAGATGCTTTATGCCAACGCATCACCTCAAGAACGAGTTCACTTCCACCCTACACTGAAATCATGCATTATATAATATTTCTACATACACTTGGAGACTATTATTACGTCTCTTCTAAATGAAGCTTTAGATCACCGCCACGTGGCAGCTAGTTGGCAAGTTGACCAGGCTTACACTCCAAATAACCATTTTACCTAGACATGGTGATAGACCACTTCAATCAAGGCGCCATGAAGGGCTGACCCTCTAGGGACTGAGGCTATATGGCATACTTGCTGCATGAAGAAATTCAAAGCAGTTAGCTTTCTAATTGATAGAAAGCATCTCATCACATCTCTTATTCCAAGGAGATCTTTTGAGCGAAGATCTTTCTAAGATCCATACAAAATCTTTCAATGATTGATTGATGTGGCATCTCTACAACAGACGCCTAAAGGTCAAATCGTTAGTCCACTTTTCAGAAAGTATTAAATGTCCGTTAACCTATGATTTACAGATTGTTACCTAAGAGAAGATACCTCGACCATCAAATGAGGCCACGTGCCTTTTGATCCGACAGCTAGCATCTTCCATTATAAAAACTCACACTTAATGCCATTTTGAAGGTAATGCAAATTTAGACTTTCAAAGTTGTAAGTTTTCTCTTAATATATATTCACCTCATACTCTCTTGAATTCGACCTCTGTTATTTAGTGGCTCACGTCTTTAATGCCCCACACTCATACACCTATACATGGATTGAATTGATCATTGGAGTGCAAGTAACTGCCTTCTCCACCACTAAAAAAGGTCACGTGCGACTTTCGATTTGTCCAAGTATGTAGGAGAAAGGTTTACGTGGAAGTGCGAGGAGTTGGGATCTGTTGACCACACTCCCTTATAGAAAATGAGGTCAACAGGTTCCATGGCTATATCTAACATGATTAAATAGTGTTATGGAAGAAAAATGTGCAAAGTTCACATTTTAAGACAAGATGCTCATTGAAAAACTTGAACTATCTATATGGCTCAGATGACTCAGTATTCGAACAATATGATTCACAAGCTTAGGAGTTGTAATTTGTATAAAATAGAGTTTCTAATTTAAATAGAAAAAAATACTATATAGAAAGTTAAAAATATAGTTTAATACTATCTCATTCACCTTAAAAAGTATAACAAAAAATGAATTATAATATAAATATTAGATTTTACATTTTGTTTTCCATTTTATTGTTGGTTTTAAGTTTATAGACATAGGTCCATAACTTCTTATGCTGAAAAAAATTGAATACACCATAATATGAGGGAATAATTTTTGAAGTTCGACTCAAGCCCAAAAATCTGAAAGTTTAGTGCGGCTAAGACTATATTGGGCTTTCTCAATTGAATATGGGAAAGCATTGGAGCTGCGATATATATATAGAAAAGTTAATAAACTTGTGTGTGTTTAATTGAGAACCAAAACCTCACATTTATAAGAAAGAACTAAGGCTGTAAGGATATAATAATCATTCACCAATAAACATATAATTTACAACACTCTTCCTTGAATTACATATTACAAAATATCTTTCTCGTTAAATTCTTATTTGATAAAAATTCAGTGAAACAAAAAATCAAACGAATGAAAAATAGTAGAGTTACTTTTTGTGTATTAAAAATAAATGTTGCCTCATTAAATTATTGCTACAAAAATTCAGTAGAATAAAATATAAGCGAAGGAAAAAGAGTACAACTGTTCCCCATAATGTTAATCACTGTAATTCATCGAGTAGACGCATTCCTATCTTGTGTACCAATTTCTTGAATGTTGATGTCGGTAATGCTTTTGTGAATGAGTCAGTCACATTATTATTTGAGCAAATTTGTCGAACATCGATATCATCAGTCTTTTAAAGCTCATGTGTATAGAAGAATTTTGAAAAAAATATGTTTTATCATGTCTCTTTTGATATAATCTCATTTGAGTTGTGCAATACAAACGACATTATTTTCATACAAAATTGTTGGACTGTCTTTGGTTGAAGTTAATCCGCATGAAGTTAGGATATGATGGGTCTTGTTCCACATCTATACACATTCTCAGTCTGCTTATAGATTGCAATAATTTCAAAATGATTGAAAGTATTGTTGTCAAGGTTTGTTTTACCAATCTCCATGGTATAGTTGTTCCTCTACATATAAACACATATCATATTTATGATTTAGCTTTATGAGGAGCATAGAAATAAACCGCATCTGCATATTCTACTAAAGAAGATCTCTACTTTTGAGAATAAAATAATCTAATATCAATAGTACCTCTCAAGTAACAAAAAATGTGTTTAACACCATTCTAATATATTTGAGCTGGTGTAGAGTTATATCGAGATTTACAGAAGAAAAAGTTATATCTAGTCTAGTACGATTTGCAAAATGTTATGCTCCAATTGCAGTAAGATTGTATTTCATGACCAAGAACCTTTTCTCCTCATTTCATTGGTCGAAATTGTTCTTTTTTCACATTACGTGATTGAACAAGCATATGTGATATCAATGAATGTGATTTATCCATATAAAATGTTTTAAGACTTTTTTTGTTTATGAAGATTGATAAACAAATATTTTGCTTGAAAATGTTTAATCTGCAACAGAAGACAAAATTTGATTTTTCCTTCCTTCAAATTCATTGTTCAAATAACCTGCAATTTTATTAAGCTCTTTGTGAGTTCCAATTAGATTTAAATCATCAATATAAATTGTCACAACTGCAAATTCAATATTTGTTTTCTTTATGAAAATACAAGGGTAGACATTGTCATACCAGATGCATCCAGATTGTTTGAATCCGCATAATTTTGTATCATTTGATAAAATAATACTAGCTCTTCCAAAGCCTTCAACAACATTCGATGCACATGATATCGTGTTAGCATTATCTTCCGTTAATGTTAATTTCAAGAAATACTTGGAGAATTGTGTGCATAGTTGCACTATTTGTTAAGTAGATATTTTGATAATCCATCTTAAACCATTTTAATATACAAATATTTATGCAAATTCGTGAGCAATAGAATATTCATTGAGAATATTAGATAACGGAATTTTATGCTATTTAGGTACAATAATTAGTATTCTTCTTGAATATTAACAAAATAGAAGTTATTTTTCTTCAAAAATTACAAATCAATATTGAGTTGTTTAATTTGTACTTTTTCAGGAACACCGCTAAGTAGTTATTAACCATATATTGTTTTGTTTTTAGAAGCAATAACATAATATTTTACGTTAAACAAACATGAAGAACTTTAATATAACGAAGAGCAAATCCAGAAGGCAGAAGTCATATGCAAGAAAAGAAATAATTACAGCCCACGCAATTAGTTTTATATTAACATATGCAGCGTGATTCTGTAAATTGAATAAATTGCTTTTGCAGCAAATTGAGTAAAAAGAGTACAAAAATTAATGTGAATTGATAATCGTTAAGATTTGAGGTTTCATCTTAAAATGTCAACATTTTTAAGAGGAGTAGCCCAAATCTTTATAAATTGGTCCGTGTCAACATTATTTATCGATGTTGGATATATATCCTTTAACATACCCCTACAAGATGGTGGCTCATTTGAGCAGACAAATCTTGAAATTCACGTGCTCACTTNAATCTTGAAATTCACGTGCTCACTTTTGGAGTCTTAACGGGATCGAATCGCTCGTTGGAGCATAATGGGCTCTGATATCATGTTAAGATTTGAGATTTTATCTTAAAAAGTCAACCTTTTTAAGAGGAGTACCCCAAGATCTTTATAAATTGGTTCATGTCAACATCATTTATCGATGTGGGATATATATCCCTTAACATCCGGGACCCCAATTTTTAACATGGTATCAGAGCCCATTATACTCCAACGAGAGATTCGATCCCATTAAGACTCCAAAAGTGAGCACGTGAATTTCAAGATTGATCTGCTCAAATGAGTCACCATCTTGTAGGGGTGTGTTAAGGAATATATATCCTACATCGATAAATGATGTTGACACAAATCAATTAATAAAGATCTTATGCTACTATTCTTAACAAGATTGACATTTTAAAATGGAATCCCAATTCTTAACAATACATAGGAAAATAGATGGTAATTGGTCTAATACACACAACTAACAATTGGTTTAATACCCATGGATGCCCATGAATATTAATGTGAATGATGTGAAAGATAATTATTGGTTAGAAGTGTCAACGAGCTGAAGCTCACGGCTTGTGCGCGGTCCGACAAAAAAAAGAAAAGCTATGCCGAAATTTTTTGGCTTGGCTCGGCCTTCATCAAGTTGAATCGGCTCAAGGGTTTTTTTTTTTTTGTTAAATCCGTGAAATTCTAGATTCTTTTTAATAGTGTAAATTTTGTTCAATTTAGTCGAGTTAGAATTTGCGTTAACTTGCATCACATTCTATTGCACTTTTTTTTCCCATTATGTTAGTTTTATGTAATTTTACAAGGTTTTGAGATAATGAACACACACACACACACACACACACGTTAAAAGTAATTAATTTGAATTAAATAATATGAATGCATAGAATTATAATTTAATAATATAATTGAAATAAAATAAAGTTGAATCACTATAACTTCATTCACCAATCACCCACCTTTAAATTTTGTAAACTATGTATTAGTGAAAAAAGATAATCATAACTTGAAATAAAACTCTATGCACACACAAAAAAATATTACTACCTTTTGAAGATGAATCGTGCTAATAACATATTATAAAATAGGAAAAAAAAAGTTAATAAACTTGTGTATATTTCATCAAGAACCAAAGTCTCATATATATATATATATAT
>CAIGRN010204304.1:0-11063 GCA_903798345.1 Fraxinus anomala | reverse complement strand
CAGGCATGTTCCTAATTTCATGATGCGCCGAATCAGGTTAACAGGCCGTTAGTATATAATGTCCGATTCAGGTACGCTTCCGCTTTAGTTTACATAGTTTTGATGATCCAACATGAACGATCGTTATGACGATAAAAAAATTTTCCAACAAGAAATTGTCTAATAAATTGAAGGTGGAGAAGAAGGTTAAAGAAGATATTCAAGGCAAATTTATCAAAATTTGAAAATTCAAACTCAGAATAGAAGATTAAAAGCAAAATAATAATTGGGAATCAATTTAAGGCTCGTTTAAAGTAATTCAAGGAGACGAATTGATTCTAATTCTTCTTCTCGCAAACATATTTTCCGGACGATGAATACTAATATTTCTTATTGTAATTTCATCATAAGTATGCTAGGCTAAACTTGTAAGTGCTCGAATGAGGACATAAACTGTGGTTTTACCGTTTATCTCAAAGAACATTTCTTTTAATATGATTTGTCTAATTGATTGGTATCACATGATAATTGTTTATTTAAATGCTTGATCACCATTTAGATAATAGGTTGCTTATTTATTTCCAAGTGATTTAAGATAGAATTAAAATATTATGATAATCAGCATATGGTTTAATAAATGTTAGAAATAATTGTTTTGCGACTTATGCATCAAAATAGGTAATAATGCAATTTAATGCGTTTCTAAGCATTTGAACTCAGAAATAGGGATATTTTGGATTGTGTTTAGAGAACGATTTAGCTTACTCAGGAGACATAGTTGAATAAAATTGGATTATCGATTGTTAATTTACATATAAATTAGACTAGAGAAATATAGGTCAAGAATTCGAACGGAAGAACATTTGGTGGACTCGGATTCCAACACATTTTTCTCATAAAAGCTTTCTAAAAATCATTTTTCACGTGCATTAAGGTAGAATTTAGAATAGATATTACTCCCTCCGTCCTATTTATATAGGCTTGTTTTGTTTTTCACACGGATTAAGAAATCTTATTTAATGTTATTGAAAAAGCAATTTTTGTCAAAAACTTTCTTAATTTACCCTCATTTAATTATGAATAACTAGAAGTAAATTATTATTGAAAGTAGTAAAGAAATAAAGGTATATTAGTAAACGAACAGAACAAAATATTTTTAATAAAGAAACAATATTATATAATTGGGACAAGAAAATAAGGAAAGTGAGCCTGTATAAATAGGACGGAGGGAGTAGTAGAAAATATACAAACATCATTTCATTCTTGTGATTCGATTAAATTCGAGTTTCATTTCGAATAAATACAATTCAACTTAAAATCAATTCTTCGTAGGAACGATACTTTTAACTCACTAAAATTGTTACTTGTCAACATTCACGTATACATGCGGAATTTCACTGAACACGGATCACACTTAGCAAGGATTGTTGCTTGGAAAAATCAGATAACTATGCAAACTATCTTGTCCAGAAGTAGTAAATTCTTGACCTGCCATTGTGATATCATGCAGGTCTGATTGTCACTCAACAATGCCATATTTTCTTCTGCATTTCTTTGTTGATTCCAAGGATGTATTGTAAATTTCCTCAATCCTTCCAATTCCATTGCCACTTCTTTCATTGTTGGTCTTTTATCGCCCTTCAAGTTTAGGCATCTTTTCACTAACTCCCCAATGGCTTGCAGTTGTTCAAAACTAGCTTCCCTCAAAATACGGGGCTCGAGAATTTGAAATAATATGTTTTCTTTAACGGATGTGATGAAATATGTAGCCAAAATTCTTCTCTTCTCCAGATTTCGTAGGTGAAAGAGGTTTCTTTCTTGTCATAAGTTCGGCAAGAACCACTCCAAAGCTGTAAGCATCACTTTTTTCAGTTAATTGGCTGCTTTGAAAGTACTCAGGATCCAAATAACCTAGGGTTCCTTGAACCAGTGTTGTTACTTGCGTTTGATCTAAGGGAACCAATCTCGACGCTCCAAAATCTGATATTTTAGCAGTATATGTGTCGTCTAACAATATGATGCTTGATTTGACATCTCGATGAATAATAGGCATAGAAGCTGAAGAATGAAGATAGGCTAATGCACCAGCGGCTTCAGTAGCAATTTTCAATCTATTTACCCAAGAAAACCAATGCATTTCACCATTATCATGTATATGGTGAAAAAGTGCACCATTTGAAACATATTCATATACCAGAAGAGGAACTTCAGCCTCCAAACAAAATCCCAACAATTTAAAACTTGCGGACTGAATGAACTGCTATATAATTAGTTCTCGTGTAGTTTAAAACTTCTGGGTCTATCTCCAGATCTTGTGTAAAGGTGAATCAAGATGTGCCATGGGACTACTTGTACAGAGACCCAGGCTAACCCACGTTGGCCTTATTCAAGTTTTTGTTTTTGTTAGAAAATTAACTAAATAGGAAAAAAGTTTTAAAAAATTTAATCAACATATTTTTTATATGTCAATGACAAATTAATTCAAATATGATTTGAATAATTTTACGAATGATACAAGCTTGATCGGTCCACAAAGATTCATATGCACTAATTCAAGTAGCCTTGAAGTTTGAAAACTTATATATATTTCGTGAAGCCTTTCGGAATTGCATTTCATATAGAGACACTCATCACAAAGTTCATTTGGATGATGAATATGTGGCAGCCCTTTCGCCATAATTCTCTTCACCAAAATGTTCAAATTGTCAAAAGTTGCACGGCGAAGTCTCAAAATCCCATAGCCATGTTGATTATTTGGCACATACATTCAAACACTTCACTTCTCACTTCAAATATTCAACAAGAACATCATGTTCTTCTTCATTTGAGCTCTAGTTGTAAAGTTTCCATTATTATCTCGTATCATTATTTGTTGATTCTTCACTCGGATGTCATATCATTTCTCACAAAGTTGCCTCAAACTCAAATTATTTGTCTTCTGAAACATTATAAGCATTAGAAATGTATTGGTGTTCTCCATTCTTTAGTTGAATGAGAATTTTACCTTTATCATTGACTTGTACTTTTAAATCATCTCCAAATGTAACATGGTCATTTAGTTCTTCAAGTTTCAAGAAGGTAGATTTGTTTCCACACGTATGATTACTTACTCGAATGTTTAAGTACCAAGAATTGTTGCTTCCTTCTTATACTTCTCCTTTGTCTTTATTTTGAACGTAGTTGGACTGCTCCTCCACATTATTAATCCTGCATTCCCATGTAAAACTAGCCAACTTTGTGATAATTGTTACATTAAATTTGAGATTTATAATATTTTTCACCATTATTCTTCGTTCCTCCTCCTCTTTGAGAATTATACGTTTCTCACCCTCTTGAATTGAATAAATGATGATAATTCCCTTAATTATTGAATGAATGTTGGAAATTTCTATCTCCGCTCCCATGTCCTCTTACCTCTTTAATTCCTGTTGTTCTCTCTCTTCCTTAGCTTTCAAAGAAAAATTTGTTTGTAGACTCATTCCACCAATTCTTTCGTCTTTTTTCAGCATTTTTTTTTTTGGTGAGCTTGATGCGTTTTCACGACCTTATCAATAGTCCTTTCTTCCAAGCCTTTTGATTTTTTGACTGCCACCACAATAAAATAGAATTTTTCATGTAAAGTTAAAAAAGTAAAAAATAAAAAAATTGATCAATTGAAGATCACTTACTTCTTCACCATACATTTTCATCTCATTGATAACCACTAATGCTTGCGAAGAGTAATATGAAGTTGATTCAGATCCCTTCATGGATAGAGCTTCATATTCTCCTTCAAATATTGAAGATGAACTTTTTGACTTTGTTCGCACCGTTGCATGTATTTTGAAGAATCTCCCATTCATGCTTTGAAGTTGTAGCATTTGAAACCTTTTGAAAAATTGTATAAATGAGAGCTTGATTAATCATATTAAGAGCCTTTTAATCCTTCCTCTTAGTTGCTTGCTGCAAGTCGTTTGTGTTTTGACACATTCCTTCTTCATTTTGAGGTTCAAATCCTCTCTCTACCAAGTCCTACAAATCTTGACTTTGAGATATTCCTTCATGCGAATACACCACATGCTATAGTTATCATTAGTGAGTCGAGGAATAGGAAGAGAATTGTTGTTTACTCTCTCTTCTTTTCACACTCTTATAGCCTCACTTTATATCGCTTTTGTTGGAAATTTGGAGATGAAATAACAACTTTTGAAAGATGAGAGAGAATATTATGAGAATAATCAACTTTATTAATTCTAAACATTCTAAAATTACTTGTAAAAATCATGAGTACAATCACTAGCCTTTTATAGGCTTCACAAAATATGAATTTAATCTAATACACGTGCTAAGGAAATACATGAATTCTGCAAAAGTTGATGGCAGATTTTCCTCAGAAGATGCCGAGGCCATGGCTGACAATAGGTTCCAGATTCGGGTTGCTGAATGTCACGCATTGAGAGTGATTCAGGAATTGAGTTCGGCCAATGTTTTAACCCCTAGTGCTCTTTTAATTCCAGATATTTTATCTTTGCTTGTTAAGGCAAATTGTTGTATGTGTCATTATATCTCTACGGATAAGAATAGAGTGACTCATAATGGCGCCTCTTTGCTGCTTTTTACATGTAAATGGTCACCAGACAGACTCTTTCCTATGTTTATTTATGTTTGTTCGTGACAATTTGGTTGAATAAAATTGCAACGGGACACTTTCGAAAAAAAAAAAAGATGAGTTTTTCTTGCACATAGATAAATAACCGGCAAGAGGCCTAACATTCAAGCTTCAATCATTGTGACCTTAAATATATATAAAATGTTTCGTAACTTCTAGTTAAATTATTAGGTAATCCATGCTTACAAATAGTCCCTAAACCTTAAAATGTCAAAAATTAGTCACTTAACTTAATGAGCTCAGTTATGGTTTCCAACTTTTGAAGGTAGACCACCTGTAAGTTTGTTATCCGACATACCTATGATCTGAAGCCTTATACAGTCAAATATGTTGGATATTTGGCCAGTTATATGATTGGATTGGAGATAAAGCCGCTTGAGCTCAGAAAGATTATGATACATATCAACCTGGAGGCTTCCTTGTTGTCTATTGTTCTCGGAGTTGACCATTTTCAGAGAAGATATGTTAAAGACTAAGATGGGATTGGCACAGTTGTTGAGCCACCTGGTCTGCTCAGTATCTCTAGATGCGAAAGATTACCTATTTCCGATGGAATTCCTCATGAACACAAGTATCCAATAGCAGGAAAATATTTCATTCTAAAGACGTTCTTGTATCACATTTAATTGTACAACAAAGAGTGATTGCAATTGAGGTGTTCGTTACCTCCCACTCCTGACTTTGTATATATACTTTACCACTAGTGTGTTCCCATTGTATCTATATGGAAGGGGTAAAAAATAGAGGGCAAATTAATGCACAGATAAATCTCGAGACAGACATTATTGATGGACATAAACTTTTGCCACCGCAATATAAACTTGAGTTTTGGATCTAAAAGCAGTTGCATCAATATGCACGACAACTTATTTTTCCCCATATACAAGATCCTGAGCAGTTACATAAAAAGGAAATCTTAATGAAGTTTTTATTTTATCCCCAGAGCCCAGAAGCCGGGTCAAACTGCCGATCATACTTGGTATGCTTCCATCGAAATGATTATAGGATAATGACAGGTCGTAGAGGTACATGCACTTGTATATATTTGATGGAATTTGCCCAGGGAATTAATTCTTTGAAAGAAGAATTCCTGTCACTTTCCAGACATCATCCGGGAGCCTACCTGACACACTGTTACCTGTGAAATTATGTTCTCTTAAAGAAGACATGTTGAAGATGCCAAAATGCATGCATGGACCCTGTAAGCTGGTTATCCCCTAAATTCATTAATTTCAGGGCAGAATGACACAATATTTCCATTTAGAACATTGGATTATTGTGCAGCAATGATGGCAAGAAGATGCCCGAGAACTTATTGTTAATCAAAAGAATTTAGTGAAGTTCTGGTAAGGTTCCGAACCATGATGGAACCTCACCAGTTAAGCTGTTAAATCCAACATTTATTTCTTTTAAGCAGAGAAAATTAGAAAACTCAGGGGTTACTAGCCATGTGAAATTTTGAAACATGTGGAGCAACAGTTCCTGTGAATCCGAAATCAAATAAATTTGAGGCTATAACTCTTGGCCGTTTTCTGGTGCAAGAAACACCAATCCAGTTGCAAATTTATATACTGATCAGCCAGTTATCGGCCAAAATGTTGTGAGGGTCTGAAGCAATTCTGAATTTGAAGACAAACAGCAAGGAAGATGCAAGGTTTCTCCACAAAAAATCTGAAACTTCTTGATTTGTGATGGGTAGTGAGGACTAGGCCGGATTAATATGGTTACTATCGAATTACATTAAGAATTAAAAATACATAAACCAAAATGTGGAGTAAAATGTAACCTTTAATTGATAAACCAAGCACTATGTTAGAAACAAACAAGTTATCAAAATCGTTCTGATACCACTTGTTGAGAATCGCGTCGAATAATAAAGACGAGAATAATTTGAGCAATATGAAAATAATGGATTACAAAGAAAATAAAATTTATGTGGAAACCCAAATTCGGGAAATCCACGAGCAGAGGCGGAGAATTCACTATAATCAATAATAAGGAATTACAAAATATTTTTTTGAACCAATAACTAATTGGTCAATTCCAATATGTATTGTATACCACATACTTATAACCAAAGAATCCCTAACATACTAGGAGAATTAATATATAAAGAGTTTAATATAAAGTGAAGTCTTAATAAAATGGGTAAGACCAATAATGGAGAATTTGGGATGAAATATGAGTCAAATTCACCTTGGACTCCTTCAAGACATCTTCAAGTCTACTACCAACTCTCAATACTCTTTCAACAATATTTCCAATCAAATACTCAACAAGAATTCTGGTCACAATCCAATTCTAACAAACTTCACATTGACACGAATTCTATTGCAAGGAATAAAACTAACTCTTCAACTCCAACAAAACTCTCCAAACAAAACACTCCAACAAATTACTCGACATCTTCCATCATGCCACCCTGGGCATACTTAGAAACTGTGAACTGAATCCAAGCATTGCTTACCAACAAAATTACCTTGGACATCAAATTTGCTCGAATCACCACGAACAATAAGATCATCAAGTTCACAACTAACTCCATTCAAATTAACAAATTTGCTCGAATTATCATCACAAGCAACAAGATCACAACTATTTATGTTGCTACTCATCCGCAATCATTGTTGCGGACATTCTATCCACCCATAACAAAGCATCATCAAGATCTAATTGAATAAGAACCGTTCTCATCTTGATCTGCTACAAAGAGAATCTTTTGTTACGGTCCAAAAGCAAAATCTCAAATTTCATAGTTATCATCCCTGAAACAATTGACTTTGTTTCAACCTCACTTTAATATCCAATTTGGACCTCCCAAGAAACCATCAAAAGTCCTGAGTTTAATATCACTTTGTTAGAAACAAACAAAATACCAGAATCGCTCTGATACCACTTGTTGACAAGAATAATGTGAGCAATATGAAAATAATAGATCACAAAGAACATAAAATTTATGTTGAAACCCAAATTTGGGAAAACCACGAGCAGATGCGGAGAATTCACTAGAATCAATAGTAAGAAGTTACAAAGGATCTCTTTGAACTAATAACTAATTGGACAATTCCAATATGTGTTGTACACCACAATTTATAATCAAAGAATCTCTAACATACTAGGAAAATTAATACATGAAGAATTTAATATAAGGTGAAGACCCAATACACACATTGGACTCCTTCAAGATATCTTCAAGTCTACTACCAACTCCTAATACTCATTCAACAATATTTTCAATCAAATACTCGACAAGAATTTGGATTACAACCCAATTCTCACACACTAAGTTAGCCAAAATCGGCCGATAAACAATAATCAAATACATTAAATTAAGCAAGACAAACACTTCCCTTTCAAATTGGAGTTTTCACCAATAGATGGATTTTATAGGGATCAAATCAATGACCCAAACCACAAAGCAACATCAAAAGGGACTAACATAAAGAATCTCACACCGACAAAGGAATCACCCCCACACAGTCAAGCAAAAAATAGGTAGAAGACTGCTGAAAATGAAGTAACAACACAGGGGGAAAAATGAGCACACAGGGGTCGTCGTAGGTGGCAGCAGAAGTGAAAGACGAATGCCATAAGAGAAAATGGAGTGATCACAGATAACTACAAGAGGCACATTGAAAGGGTCGAAGACTGCACAAAGCAAAGGCAACCATTTTCTCTCAAAATGGGCAAGGGAAAATACTGTGTGTATGTAATGTCTCCACCAAGAATAAGGGCTAATATATATATATATATAGGCAACAATAGGTTAAGTAATTAGGTCATTACCAAAATGGGTCAAGCCCACACATATATTATCCACACATAAGATTTTTGGCTCATCTCTAGTTATTTGGGCTACCAATTGTGGTTTGAGTCGGAAACTATTTAAAGATTCAATAAAGGGCTTCTATCGAAGCCTATTAATATTATTCCAACCCAACTAATCATCATAGCCTTATGTTTATTTAGTATCAAATTACCCAACACAAAAGTTTCCAACTCCTCACCATATGACTTACATCAAGTAACTAGAGAGAGCAAAATCATTGTTCGATATTTATCATTGATCAGTATGTAGAATAGACAGTTACACCATAAATTACTCTGTGAAACCATGCCTACAAAAAGGGAGAGGATTGTTCACGGTCTTCAATTGGTAGCAGTCCTTCCCACATCGCCTTTTTTGCAAGAAGGGTTTTTTCTTATAAGAGAAACTTTAATGTATCATTATTATAATCAATTGAGTAGAACTCACCTTAAAATCAAGTTGCAAAGGAAAGGCGTTCAAGTTCTTATAAACTCACATGCGAAGACTAATTATTCAACTCAATTAGGATACTCCCGCCTGCTCTTCTATCAGTTTTGTTTATATCAACAAGCTTAATGAAATTGAATATGATGGGTAAAAATATCAACCCCAAGTCTCAATATCTATATATACTTATGCTCATTGGTGAAACACTTGGTGAGGGATTGAACTAGATGGGATATTTAGATGTAAACAACGAAAAATTTGAGAGAAAATTTTGTTTATATTGCTTCCATGTTTAGAATCACAAAATGTAAAGAATGCGTCACTTATAAAAGACAATTAGAGAATATTTTTGGAGTAGTGAAATTTTTTCGTGCATTTATTGTCTGCTTCAAATTTGACTCACGTTTCCTATAGCTACATTATCTATTCCAGACTTGTGTAGTAGTTCTTTAGTTAGTTCATATTGATAAAGGAAATCCTTGAAGTTATGATTTTTCCTTCTAGTGCATAATTAATTATTGTTTTCCTTATGTATGTAAATTAGTCCCTAATTCCTTCTTTTCTATTATTTAGTTTTTGACTTAACTAGAATAGGATTACAATTGTACCTATTGTTAAGATTTGAAGTTTCATCTTAAAAGATCAACCTTATTAAGAGAAGTTGCACAAATTCTTATAAATTGGTCTATATTTTCATTTTTATTCGATGTGATATTTTATCCCTTCATATGCTCCCTCAATATGGTGGCTCGTTTGAGCAACCCAATATTGAAATCCGTGTTCACAATATTTTTGAGTCTTAATAAGATCGAATTGCTCGTTGGAGCTTAATGAGCTCTGATACCATGTTAAGATTTGGAGTTCCATCTTAAAATGTGAACCTTATCTTTATATACTTATGCTCATTGGTGGAACACTTGGCGAGGGATTGAACTAGATGGGATATTTAGATGTAAACAACGGAAAACTTGAGAGAAAATTTTGTTTATATTGCTTCCATGTATTTAGAATCACAAAATGTAAAGAATGCGTCACTTATAAAAGACAATTAGAGAATATTTTGGAGTAGTGAAAATTTTTCGTGCATTTATTGTATGCTTCAAATTTGACTCACGCTTCCTATAGCTGCATTATCTATTCCAAAGTTGTGTAGCAGTTCTTTAGTTAGTTCATATTGATAGAGGAAATCTTTGAAGTTATGATTTTTCCTTCTAGTGAATAATCAATTACTATTTTCCTTATGTATGTAAATGAGTCCCTAATTCCATCTTTTCGATTATTTATCTTTTGACTTACCTACAATAGGATTACAATTGTACCTATTGCTAAGATTTGGCATTTCATCTTAAAAGGTCAACCTTATTAAGAGAAATAGCACAAACTCTTATTAACTGGTCTATGTTTTCATCTTTATTCGATATGAAATTTTATCCCTTAACATACCCCATCAATATGGTGGCTCGTTTGAGTAAATCAATATTAAAATTCGCGTGCACAATTTTTTTAAGTCTTAATCGGATCGAATTGCTCGTTGGAACTTAATGCGTTCTGATACCATGTTAAGATTTGGAGTTCTATCTTAAAAGGTCAACCTTATCTTTATATACTTATGCTTATTAGTGGAACACTTGGTAAGGGATTGAACTAGATGTGATATTTAGATGTAAACAACGGAAAACTTGAGAGAAAATTTTGTTTATATTGCTTCCATGTATTTAGAATCACAAAATGTAAAGAATGCGTCACTTATAAAAGACAATTAGAGAATAGTTTTGGAGTAGTGAAATTTTTTCGTACATTTATTGTCTGCTTCAAAATTGACTCACATTTCCTATAGTTGTATTATCTATTTCAGACTTGTGTAGCAGTTCTTTAGTTAGTTCATATTGATAAAAGAAATCCTTGAAGTTATGATTTTTCCTTCTAGTGCATAGTCAGTTACTGTTTTCCTTATGTATGTAAATTAGTCCCTAATTCCTTCTTTTCTATCATTTAGCTTTTGACTTACCTAGAAGAGGATTACAATTGTACCTATTGTTAAGATTTGGAGTTCCATCTTAAAGGTCAACATTATTAAGAGGAATCACAAACTCTTATAAATTGATCTATGTTTTCATCTTTATTCGATGTGGGATTTTATCCTTTAACATGTCCCCTCAATATGGTGGCTCGTTTGAGCAA
>CAIGRN010204298.1:0-11951 GCA_903798345.1 Fraxinus anomala | reverse complement strand
AACCGTGTGTATACATTTATGCAGTTTTAGAGAGAGAGAGAGAGCGGACATTAATGAGAGCACTGTGTGTGTGTGTGTGTGTGTGTGTGTGTGTGTGTGTGTGTAATTTGAAATGGAATTAGAACAGCATAGAGTTGACACGATGGGGGGAGAGGGGGGATATTAAGAACTGGAGAGGACTATCTGCGCGGGCATGAAGTAGTGGGGCCCGTTCCAGTTGAACTGGTGGGACCTACGTTCCACGTGTAGGATAAATATAGTGACACGTAAGAATTGCTCCGTTGCGTGAAGGCATGGTTAAAATATTACACTCTAGGTCCCCAAACTATTGTCAGAGTAACCATTTAGTCTTTCATTTATCTTGAGGGAAAGAAACTGTCAAAATTCTCGGTTAAATGTTTTTAATGTGAGGACTACATAATAATTTAATAAAATTATGAGGACTAGTTTGCATTAATATTTTTACCCTGAGGCTTTGGATTCCAATTTATTGTGGGGTATGCATTATGATGATTTTAATTGCATCCTAATCACTAACTATTAAGTTGTAGCTGTAAATAGATTCTTAGTTCTTAAATGACGTTAGGTGATTAATTCAGATTACTTTATGAGTGAGTTGTTGTCTACAAAAACCAATTCAAGTTCGGTAGGTGACTAAATTAAATTTTAAGTCACTATAAATTTTATGAGATACGAAAATAGTTAACAGATAATATTTGTGGATCATACGGAAAATTTAATGCGTCAAAAGTATATCAAGCACATAGAATTTTAAATTTTAAATTTATTGGGATATAAAATAATTCAGATAGCATGCATTTATAACATTTTTTTTAGAAAGTGAAGATAGTATTAAAGAAAAAAGAAGTTAAATTTTATTCAATATACTGTCAGGTCTTATTGAATGCATTTATAACATTTCACTAGTCAATGAAGATTGTATTTAATAGTATTAAGTGTTATTGAATATTATGTACTTTTGCTTCTTCAATAATTAATGTCAAAAAGTGTATCTTTTTCAAGTGAAGAGTTCAAATTTTAGGATTCAAAATAATCTAGATAAGCTTGCATTTATAACATTTCACTAAGAAATCAAGATAGTATTATTGTTACATGTTGAAATAATTATTGCTCGAAACGGCTCCATATCAATATCAAAGGGTCATATTACTTGCTTATGAGGATTCCACGCCAGCTCAAATGGGCCCATTGCATGTCAACATGCCCACTGGTATTTACATTAGGGCCACTTGAGCCCAACCAAAGCATAAAATATCTCAGCTATTGAAGCATCGTCTAGTAAAGACGCATCTAGTCCTAATATTGCACTCCAACAAATGGACATTATCGTAAACAAATAATAAAGTAGAAGTGAGTTTATGTACCGATCTTACGATAACTAAGTATTTAATCTAGTTCCAATTAAATTCAACTTTAATCGAAATGCAAGATTTGATAGATGGATTATACTAAAAATTAAAACATATAATTAATCTAGTTAATCTAACTAATGAGTTAGAAAGCGAATATGAAACTCAATTAACGACAAGCACTGAGATCAGGAGCGGAGCCAGGGGACAAAAATATTTATAGTAAACTAATACGTTGAAATAAAAAAATCACTAGAAAAAAATAATTTTCAATAAAACAAATTTTGCCTTAAAATTAATTAGGCCTGGGGAGGTCTCGGCTACCTCTCCCCCCTTTCCTCCTCCCATGACCAAGACATAGAACCCTACTATATTTGACCATCCTAGTTAATACACATAATTCTAATAATGCTATGAATCAACTCCAATTAAACTCCAAATCATTTTTCTTCACACCAATTGCATCCAAGATCTTTTTTTTTTTCTTCATTTAACATATTTACACTAAATTACGTAGATCTCCGCCCAATTCTGCAATAAATAATTAAGTTTAGAAGCACACTTATCACATAATACTTGAATTAAAGGACAATTGGAAGTCTCAGCCAAAGGTGAAAATAAAGGTATCGGCTCGACCTCGGATGTAGATGTCATTTTTAGTGCATTCTAACACACTCAGATCAGCGAGATCATTCATACAAACACATGCACATAACAAATTACATGATTTTGCCGCGAAAGCTCAAAACTCAATCAAAATATTGGAATTTGGACTAATATATGACTTACAACATAATGACGAGTGTTTCCACTCCCAAAAATATTGGAATTTGGACTAATATATGTTAAGAGGCTAAAGGAGGAAAAATCTTGGAGATCCAATCTTCCACTTTAACAATTTGCCTCAAATCAAGGCAAAATTAGGATTGACGTTCTTGAAAATCTCAGTATTCTCCAATCGAAGTATTCTTTTCGACCAAAAATCCTTAAAATAACCTCTTCTTCCTTCCTTCAAACAAAAAGATCATTAAAAAACCCGAAAAGTGGCAAAATCCTGCCAAAACTCCACTACTGACATTCAAAAATAATATCTATTTTTAAGGTCAACAATATTAAGAAAGAAAAATAAATTAAAATTTTATTAACAGTATGTGCTTATTATGCTCTTCATGTTTTATTATTTTGTTGTGTTTGACGAGGTGCGTTCATGTTTGAGCCTCACTCTCTAAAAATTCATTTTTAACCATATATTATTTCAATAAAATAATTATGCACTTCAATCCAATTTTTTTACTTATTTTTTAAGCACATAATCTCCAAAAAAAATTCAGTATTATAAAACTCATTTTTCACAAAAAAATAAATAAATAAATAAATAATGGGGCTCAAAGCCTTAAATCTCCATTTTGGAAGAATTTATAAATAAATAGAAATGAGTACTTGATAAAAGAATAATATTTGTAGATTCATTAAAATATATGATCGAAAATAATGCTTAATCAATTATAAATGATTTATAATTTTTTTTAAATCAAATGGATAAGCAAAATAGTGTAGATAACCTAATCTTATCGGACAACTTGTGACCCGTGGAACCAATTTTTAGGTAGGAGTTGTTCATATTTATAGGCTTTGTTATATTATTTGACAAGTTGGAACTCTTGATTGATGTATGTTAAAATCAAATTTTTAATAGATTTTGATATAAATTGATAAAATATGTCATTGAAAGAATGTAGATCCATGAAATATTTGATTAAAATTAATTGTTAATTTTGATTTGAAATTTTAATTAAATTTTAATTCAAGCCAGAGGGTACATTTATCTTCTGTTTAGGTTCCACTCCTGCCTTCATAGTCAATTGACGATATTATAAAATATTTTGAGCTAAGATAAAATCAATTAGGCTTCTTTGACGAAATGGATCTATTTACCCGAGTAATTTTGACTTAAAGAAAAAGCTAAACCTAGTTAATTACCCTAATAAAACTAAGTTAGTAGGTCCAAATCCACTAAGATTAATTAAATTATTTAATTACGACTTAAATATGTTTTTGACAATCCAGCATGCTGTTTTGCCTTTAATAATCATAATTACGATGATAAGATTGAAATCAATACATGCACTTAAGAAATATTTGTTTAATACTACGTTAAGCTTCTTTATAAAATTGTAAAGGTGTAAATGTCACAACATAAAATAGATTAAAATGTCAATAATTGGAAAATCAAAGAAGTCATATCCCTAGCGGCCCCATACTTCATTTCAAAATCACTTTTTCCCATGCTTTTTTACGTGGGTAATCGAACGACAAACGAATATAAGATGATACTTCTTTTATATAATTGTGGTTTATTAATTAAAAAACCGAGTCAAACTATGATGTCTAAAGCACTACTTCGTCCACTTTTCGTTGAGAACTAAATGATTAATTATCTATTCTCGAGAAAAATCGAAAGAATTTCTCGACGATTCTCTAAAAAATGTTCACCGTGTCATCGTATAGATTCTAATTATAGACAAGGGTCCACAAAGATAGAATGTGTTGATTTCAATCTTAAAACCATGAAAGAAATGAATGCATGCCCTTGGAATGACCCAAATATGTCCAATCAACACACTGGCAATCAAAAACAGCAAGTATTGCGGAATTTGCCGTATGCTTTGCAGACATTATTCCAATATGTTNAGATTCTAATTATAGACAAGGGTCCACAAAGATAGAATGTGTTGATTTCAATCTTAAAACCATGAAAGAAATGAATGCATGCCCTTGGAATGACCCAAATATGTCCAATCAACACACTGGCAATCAAAAACAGCAAGTATTGCGGAATTTGCCGTATGCTTTGCAGACATTATTCCAATATGTTTTCAAATGATCATGCTTCTCTTCTTAGAAGAATGATGTGATCCCAACGCTCTTGTTCTCAATCAAGAATGATTATCAGGCGCTTAAAATAGTAGTGTGTTAAGTTAACACAAAGACACTAATTAGGTATTCTAACCATGTATCAGAGCTGCAAAAATTATCTCTTACTCGTGGTGAATAAGAGTTATCTTGCCCATCATTGACGTGATCGAGCCTATGAATTGTCAAAAATTGTAAACTTGACCGCTGACGTGACATTTTATCATACACTATGGATAGGAGATCATTTCTAATTAGAGGTGTTTGTCAGCTTGGTTGTAGAGAGACAGTGGCACAGAACACCCTCAAAAGTAGGAGAGCTCATCACCCAACACGAGACTGGATAGCCCAGCCCTATTTGACGCCACTAGAAACATACTAACAGTGTAAAGGGCAGTTTCTATATTGCTATATTCGAGATGTAAAGACCTAGCGAAGAGTCTCTAAGAGGAAACATAATTTAACAGTACTCCAGCAAAAGACAGATTAAATCCAAACCCAGCAAAAAATTGTAGGCAACACAACTTGCAAAGTCGATGAATCAGACATGCAATCTCTCATACCCCTGGAGCCACCCTCTTACTGGGATTTTGTAGCTGCGAGTATAAATAATTCAAACATAGTTCAAGCAAGCATAGGTGTCATTAAGCTGAACTGTGTACTGCTTGAATTACCTTCAATTAGAGTAGAAAACATAATGTGGAAGGCAATAAGACAAAGATGTACCAGCTCCCCCTATACATAGAGAAAATTTTCTACGATGGTTTAAAAAAAATTCCTTTTTCGATAGTAAAAGTCCGAATTTGATTCATAAATCCACTTGCTAAACAGGGCTGTATAGTATATAATATATCGACAGAAATACCTAAACAAATGCATAGGCCTACTAAGACTGATTTTCAATAAACTTGTGCTAGAGACATGACAGCAAAAAATTAATGAGTGAACATCAGCAAAAAATAGAATGAGAAGAAGTTTGACAAGTCAGTAATGCAAAATGGTGCGTAGCTTTACACAGCATAAGATAAGTAACAGTGGACAGTAGAACATATTCTTACAACATAGTATACTGTTAAAACCACGTGCTCTTTCGTCCCAAATTGCACAAGACTTGCTGCATAGATTCAGTGCTCCAATCCCCAAAGTAAAAATAGCAAGACATGGAGACATTAATTTATAGGTGAAAATAAATCACTGCAACATGGGCTTGTAACAAATACTACAAGGCACAAACCATATGTGCATAAAAACTATGAGAACATAGTAATTTTGCCAAGTTTGATTCAACTTAGTTAAACAGTCTCAATTTATACACGATCAAACTTCATTTCAACCAAAGGTCCAAATGTCCAATGGATCCACAAGTCTGTCAACTTATACACCGTTCATTTCTACCTATTTATAAAACCGTTAGAAAATTCTTCCCAAACAGAGGATTATGAAAGAAAATGAGACTGGTAATAGCTCTGTCGGAACTCGGAACTCTTTATGGACCATATTTCTGTCTTTCTTATAAACCTGTAACCAAATCAAGTCAGCTTCCTTGACATCTTGTATATCATTACTGATCGCCTAACATCATACGGAAGCATAAAAGTAACAACCTTTTGCCAATAAACTTTGCCATATAAGAGCATCAATATAGTTCAAGGAATCAAAACTCCTACATTTTCCTACCAAGCCACAAAATCATTTCCAAATTATTCTAATTTCTATCAATGTCAACCGAATTACTAAAATATCATATGAAATCCTACCTTCTAAACCAATATTAAAGACAATATCAACTGTCCATGAGAAAAAACATTGACAAAATAAATTATCTGTAGAGGGCATAAGAAATGAATGGCACCATTAAACTATCAAAGGAAATGACTCTTAACCCTTTGCTGCAGCCCTCTCATTCTCCATTTTCTGACCAAAAATCTTGGCCGCAACTAAATCATCATCAAAGTGCCTCGCATAGGGGTGAGCTCTAGGGACCAATCTCCTAAACTTCTCAAAATTCTTCTCCGCGTCAACATTTTTCCTTAATAATGTATAAATTATGCCCTGACACAAATACGGTCTGAAATCCCTCGGCTCCTCCTTCACCAACTCCTGATAAACCTTCAAGGCCTCATCATATCTACGCTCCATAACCCGAATTTGCGCTAGCAACAGCTTAAATTCCCTCAACTCAAACTTCTTATTCTTCTTCTTACACACATTCATTACCTCCCCGACGCTCTTCTCAATTTCTTCCAGTATCTTGCTAGATTCCTCCTGCGAGGCGTCTATCAACAACCTGGAGTATGCCTCCACGTGAAAAGGGTCCTTTTTTAATAATTCACCGAATCCATATTTCGCCAACTCATTATCTCCAGTATAAATATAGAAATGGGCTTTCATCAAAAGCCACTTGGTTTCCTCTGGCTCGAGCTCTATTAACTTGTCGAGAACGCCAATTGCTTCAGGAAACTTTCTGCAGTTGAATTTGATTTCCAACAAGTTCTTGAGTGAGCCAATGTCATATGGATTCGAAAACACTTGTTCTTCGAGGAATTTCTCTCTTTCTTCATCTGCAGGCGCATCTTTTGTAGTAGTTTCTACAATAGGCGGCAATAAAACTGGAGCAGCAATGGCAGGTTTGCGAGTAAAGTAAAACTGGAAAAACAAGAGAGAGAAAGCAGTAATGGTGGAAATAAGGGTCGTTTCTAGTGGGGCCAAAAACGAAAAATGTGAATTCTGAACGATGGATTTCGGCCCTCTTGGGTTAAAAATTGGAAAATTGAAGAACTTTGGTCGTTTATTATGGTTTCCAGGATTTGATATGGAGGCTTTGATAGGTTTGTAGGATAAAGGGGGAATTGGTCGACGGGGGATGCTGAAGGAGAGGCAAGACAGGGGTCTGGAGAAATTTAGGCCGTGGGGATGAAGTGAAGGGGTGCGGGGCAGGTGACCGTGGGTGAATTTAGCAGTTGTAGGGTTCATAGTGATCATGGCGATAGGGTTTAGCAGGGTTTAGCAGGAAGTAGGTGGAGGAAGGGTTTTTGGGGTTTGACAGACTGCCAATTAAAAGGATGTTGACTTAAATTATCTCGTGTCTCTAAACTTCCACCCATGTTTCTATTATGTCCCTGTACTTTAAATTGTTTCGAATCTGCCATTTAACTTCCAAATATGATTCTCATCCATAGCTACATCCTTCTACTTTGCGCATATGCTGATGTGGTGAACAATGGTTGGATGTGGCAAAAAATGAAAATTTGTGATAGCTTTTCAACGACAAAAAATTATCAATTGTTGAATACTATATTTTAGTAATAACCACTTTTCTAGTTAACATCCACTATCTATTTGTTATAGATTGTACAATGTATGCAAGAAAGCTCGAACATATAACAAGTGGATCGATTGAGTAATATCACAAGTGAAATTGAGGAAGCTAAAGTCAAGGGCTTCATATCATTGTCTAACTCAAATGAAACTAGTCATTCACCATTAATTGTTCTTGTTTGAAAGTAGAACGATCAATAAAATTTCCAAGATTCTTTGACCTGTTTCCGCTTCAAGAACATCTTCTCGTAATTCTCGAAGAATTGTTTGTTCTCTTTTTTCTAGTTCTTTACACACTGCGCTTACCATAAAGATAAAGCACGTATAACAAATCGATAACCATACAAACTTTAACACATGGATCAATGAAATAATTAACCTATGCGCGTGCCACTATGAGCCGCTAGGCTCGGAAGGGTTACACTTTTGTGATATCGCATTTTTATAAGATTGAAACTCATAGTGTACCTAGAAAAAAAGGAAACTCGCCACTTGCTAGTGAAAGAGGAGAGAGAATGGACCAATTGAAGTACTTGCTGGTCCCTAGATGCATTTAGACACTTTCTCTAGCGTTGATACCCCGCCTAGCTTAATAACTGACCGATATTGAAATGGTAAACTTCCTTGTTCACTTGCGCGAGTCAACACTTATTTCTTATGTGATGCATGGGTCTGAGTGTTATGAATTAAAACATTAAGTCTATTTCATCGAGAGTAAATAATTCAAAGAAAGAAAAAAATGACATTCAACACGCAAGATTTATAGATGTTCGTTTCAGTGTGAGTCTACCTCATTTTTTATTACAGCAGTAATTCACTATACTGAAAAAAAAAATAAAAAAATACACCACCAATCTTCTGTAATATTTCCCTCCTTTTATGACCGTAATGATAAAATGTAAATGACGACTCCCTATTTATAAGACAAACTAGGGCAAAATCAAAATTACAAATGTGAAATTTTATAAATTGTAATTAATTTTTTGTCCAGGAGCGGACATAGGGAGGAGGCTCCCTACCCCCTTCCAACCCTCACAACACTGACTTCGCACAATGACAATAATTAAACTTCACAACTTAACATCGAGTCTTTTGGTATAGAACACTCAAATATTAAAAGACGAGATGCAACAAAAGAGGAAAAAATAAGCCATGCATTGTTTGGGAAATATTTGACCAAAAATATACATACTTAAAAACATGATCGATGAAGTGTTAGTCCTTTCCCACAAAGGGAAAAAACACTTTGTGTAGAATACATAGAAGACAGACTAATTTGAAGAAAATTGATTGTTCATAAATAAGAATATGCTTGTATATATGCTTTTGCTTGAGTAAAGATCGTGATCATAGTTTTCAGAATCGGATCGGACCAGTCGTTTCGGCTCGTAAATCGTTGAACCGGAAAGTAATCCGTTTGGATGTGCGTATTTGGTCAATTTGCAAATGAATCGATCAAAAACCGATCAGAGCGTTCACACTGGACGGGTTCACATCAAATCGAAATCGGTACAATGTGAATAAGATTTTTTACCAAATTGACCCATAGCAAAAATTATATGTGTGTGTGTGTACCAATTGAGTCATCGATTCGGCGACCCAATGATTTGTCCGAATCGACAATCGGATTGATTTTGATAATTATGATCGTGATAGAAACCACTGGAAGAACAACTATTCAAGTATTCCATCTAAAAGTTTAAGATTTTAAAGAGGGGGTACGTTTATTATTTTTCAATTTAGCATTCAACACCACCTCATGTATAGGTTGGAAGCTGACTCATACACACGCTTTTTTTACATAAATGGATAACAATGAGATCTAATGGTATATTTGAACCATCTACTCGCTTAAGATTTTTTTAATTCTGCATTTTTGGTTAGAGCTTCTTTTGCAATTATTATTTGCTGCATATCTTCTTGCTTCACTGAATTGTCACCATGCTCTTATTGCCAGAGTTTATGTCAACGAGGATGGTTGGATGAATCTACGTCGAACCGATAAGAAGCACTGGGTGAGGATGGGGTTAGCACCTAGCACGTAAAGTATAATGACATTTCAAAATAATAATGTTAGGTTGTGTATAATATGACCATCAGTTGGAAGTCAACATCTAAAATAATGAAAATTTTGAGGTTTGCGGTGACATTACTTAAACTATGATTGTCAATTAGAATTTAACTTCAAAAATAATGAAATTTTGATCGTCAAGGGAACATTTAAATGAGGCGCACAAGATCGCTGCTTGTGTAAAATTAAAGGGTGTGTTTGATGGAGATTATTGAGAAAAAATGTATTTTGAAATAGTAAATTGATGGAAAATGTGTGGTTGAAAAAGAAGGAAAAGTTATTGATGTGATGGAAAATATTATTTTATTGAAGAATGTGTGGTTGAAAATTAGTAGAAGAATGAAAATGAAAATTTAATGTGGCTCAAACAGGAGTTTACCTTTTCTAGTGCAACTATGGATTCTCTAAAAAAATATTTGGGGTGTGTTTGAGCCACATTATTTTGGAAGAATGTATTTTGAAATACCAAATTGATGGAAAATGTGTGGTTGAAAAAGAATGAAAAGTTATTGATGTGATGAAAAATATTATTTTATTGAAAAATGTGTGGTTGAAAATAAGTAGAAGAATGAGAATGAAAATGAAAATGATTTTCAAACAGGGCCTTAGCCATTGTTTGCCGATCATTATTTGAAACTCTCTTTTCTATATATTCATTATCAACCACACATTCACACAATAAAATATTATGTACGTAAGTCTAATTTTTTTTCTTCTAAAAATCATTATTCAAAATTCATTTTTTTTAAAAAAAGATTGTCAAACAGGGGTTTTATTGATGTGCTAGTGACTCGACCCTAAGTACAATAATTTTTTGAAACAATTGACACAAAATTTATATAAATAGAATTTTTGAGAAGTAAATATAGTCTAATGTTTGGTGTAGTTAAAATTTAGATTTTTAGTAGATTTTGATAAAAGAAATTGATGAAATGTATGATTAAAAAATTGTGAATCTCATAAATATGGGATTAAATTATTTATTTATTCTGACTTAAATTTTTACCAATATTATAAGCTCCAAACAAGGGCATAAGTGCAAAAAATAATAAGTATTATTTATTTATATTTTAAATGTTGAAGGAAAACATACCTAGGCACGTGAAATCCTCGTGCACCCCTCATCATCTATAAAAGTTGCTTGCAACTTCTCACTCAAAAACCCTAGAATTGGCTGCCCGCCTTGCCTTCGAGGTTTTCTTCCCCCGTCACACTCCTGTGGTTTCTCTTCCTCCGATTCCCTGCTTTATTTGATTTATGTAGATTTACACTAATCTTCACTTATTCTTTTGATTAATTTTGTAGGTAAACAGGTAGAGTTCATTAGTGTGCAGGGTTTCTTTGGTCCCAAATGGCTCCAGCTAAAGGTACATTTTTTCTTTCATTCAATTTGAAGTTTCATAAATTACAGATCGTATTGGACTTGTGTTACTCTTTTTTGCCTATTTTTCTTATTAGCCCAGTCATCGTAGAAATTATTGATTAGTTTAATTTTTATGTAATAAGCATATTGTGAAGTTCTATGTTTTGCTGTATATCTGTGTTTTTAGTAATGTGAATCTTGATGCTTTACGGGGCTGGGACTTGATAAGATTGGAGGATTTGGTTTTAGAATGAAATGATTATGTCCAATACTTTTAACATTATCTTAAATGATCGGACTAATATTGTCCCCTTTAGCTATTAAAAAATAGAGCATATAAATGAAGTGAATATTAAGAAATTACTAACCTATGCTTGGAAAGAATTTGTAAACGGTTTAATTTTGTAAATATAAACAAATCGGTGGATAAGCGGATAGTAGAATGTGGTTGAAAATAGAGTTTGACCATTTATAAATTGATTTATAAAGGTTGCCAAACGGAGGCTAGGTATTGAATGGATGTTTATATTATTCAGAATGTACCTGACCAGGAATTTTGGTCCAAGTCAAGAAATATTGAATTTTTGTCTATAATTTTCATTTGGTTAAAGGTTTAAGTTCTGCAGATTTAAATTCTCTTTTCACACATGCCATTTACTTAAAGCATTCGTGTTGACTGTAGAAGAGTTCTATTCTTAGTTCAGCTATGCGAGCATGCTTGGAATAGTCTTTTTTTTTCCTCCTTCTGTAAGTAGCTGCATAAAAGGTATAAGACACCTTGATTGGATCGATAATTTGATTAACATAGGATATCTACACTTCTTGATTTTGTTATCTGTTTCAATCATACCTTTCTGAGAGTGATACACCTGCTTCATTATTTATGTTACCTAGTTTTGAATTTTAACATGTGTAG